>JAECUM010000760.1:0-220875 GCA_016617855.1 Megalonaias nervosa
TGTGGCAGTTTATAGTGATGTCTAGCACTGGGGCATCATGCCGCAGACATGTAGCATAATGTCCCACCCAGTCACATCATCCTGACACCAGGCCGACCAATCCTAACACTAACCTCTTAATGTTGAGCGCCTAGCGAGGTAGCCGTTAGTACCATTTTTATAAGTCTTCGGTATGACTCGGCCGGGTTCGAATCCGAGACCTCCCACATCCGAGGGGGACGCTCTAACCACATGTGATAATGATCACTAATAGAGAAACGAGGTACGTTAATTTGGTAAAGGTTGTCAGGATGGGTAGTGTAGATGTCGTTGATCATGGTAGAACTACAAGGCTGTTACTCTTTTGTTGGAGCAATTATTATCTATGCAAGATCGTGCAGTTGTACCATGTGAAGCCATTTAGTGTTAATACCGGAGACGAAATCAATATTAAAATATCTTGTGATAAGCACTTCATTGTTAAAATCTAAAGCAGCGTCTAGCTCGTGTTTAAGTTGGTCAGTCCAGTATGAGAAAGAGTTTGGAGGTAGATAAGCAGAGCAGGTATAAACAGAACTGAGGAAATATAATCCAATCCAGTGCCAGATTACCATTAATCACACTAAGCACGTGCTTAGTGCACCAGTCCAACGGGGGCACCAGAAAAATATTCTAATTAATTGTTGATAATAAAATTGAATAAATTATATATGACCATTTCGATCAGCACGTACGAGTATTTTGATTTGGCATGATGGCAACACTAGTATTTTGCCACCTATTTAGCTTTTAATATTGTTTGGGTAATTTTAGTTGCGGGTTTTTGTGGTTATTTTTTTGTTTTTTCTTTACTTTAAAATTTTGTTGGAAGGGGTTGGATGCCATAATATTTTCAATGCTTAGGGCGCTGGAAGTCCATAATCCGGTACTGATTCGATCCATATTGAATCTACAGTGGATATTTCGAAATAATTTTTCTCCTGTTTGAAACGTACATGGCTATCCCTCATCCCATGCTATTTCATCGATCTCGACTTTCCAATGAAAAATTGCTAATAGAAATAGCACAATCAGGTACACTGCAGTCAAGAAACAATTCACACAGTCCAATTACTGCAAGAGTGGATTTATTTTGTATTGTAAGTCTTAGTTCATCGATTTTTGGTAAGATGTGTCTTAAATTGAGCATGATAAGTTGCATACCTTTCTTATTCAAGCTAAAAGGTGTACAGTCTATATTTTTTACAATCGGTGCAGAATCAAGGACAGATTTAGTATTTATTTTCAAGCTAGATATAGAGACATTAAAACCTTGGCATGCACAATAAGAATGAGTACTCTGGACGGACCTTGGCATACACAATAAGAATGAGTACTTTGGACGGACCTTGGCATACACAATAAGAATGAGTACTCTGGACGGACCTTGGCATACACATTGAATACTCTGGACGGAAAGACACTCAGGACAAATTTCACCAAGAACATGATGAATATTTTTCACTGAGGTATATGTATTATCATTGTATCCAGGCTGGTGTAGCTAACGTTTATAATTACGGTTAGGTACATCACGTCCATCATGTACGTACTGTTGTTTTATCAATGCCTCCCTTTTCTAGAGCCTTATATGGCGATCTAGTCAACCTCAGTAACTATGCCATGCATTCGGTACATTTTGGTGACTTTCCCCTCCCATTACGAGTTTGTACTTCTGTTGCCTAGGTTGGTATGGCGTAGCTGTGTAGTAACTGCTCACGTTGGTAGATTTTGGTTTGAGTACAGGGGTAACATTGTGCATGTTTTTTTCAATAAGTTAGCTGTGCCCGGTTCTCTCTGGAGAATCAGTCAGAATGAAAAAAAAAAAAAAATGGATGGAGCTTACCCGACGCTAGATAAAAGTTGTCGTGGTTTGATATGTGTGGTAAGTTAAACGATCTGTCAATATTTACCAATATGTCATCATATTGCATCATATCCACATCCCGTCTTGGAATAAGGCCAGATGCAACGACCTTGTCTACTTGGACGAGTAACAACTGGTTGATAAGGGACTTGTTTTTGATCTCCAACTGATTCAGGTTCAGATCTCATCTTCGCTAGCCAAGGTTCCGATCTACACCTTTGGCCGCTCGGACAGATATATTGGTGCTTTGACCTAGCGACATCTATTGAATTTAATGAGTTGCCTCCCTTAGTATGTAATGCCAACTAACCAATAGCTACTAGGTGAGATGTACCTCTGCCGAAAATGATGGTGGCAATTGACCTAAAACGGATATTTTGGAAGTTTAGCATCGAAAATATGACTATGTACCAGAGGGAAGCCATTACAGGTTTATTTGAGTGAAAGGTATTTGTGCAAAACATGGACCGGCACTGGAAAATTGCTTATTTATCAGTTCATTCACAATTGTTTGCTGCCCTTGTCTTGATCATGTAGGAACAGTGTTCAAATCTGAAAAACTTAATTTGAATTGGATGCGATGGCTTGACCGTCACATCCAATGAAATTCACAGACCTGAAGCACAGAAATATCTGCTCGATACACCAAGGTGTAGATAGGGTTATAACATATGAACCTTGGCTTGCGAATGTAGTCCTGACCTCTGTCGGAATCATTTATCTTTCTTTGATAATAACTGTGTCGAATTTATTGAGATCAAGTTGGTTCAATTGTGTTTTGAGACTGTCAGTGGTGGTAAATGGTGTAACGTAATGCATACGTACATGTATTAGTCCAGATCACAGTCAGGTCGTATGAGTTATTTCCCTTATTACTTTTGTACTCTCTTTTTGAAAACATAGAATGGTGCAACATGTGCTAGAGTGGAGTAAATAAAACGTGGTTGCGTACAGCCCATGGGCGCCCGCAGGATTTTTTGCAGGGGGGTCAGGACTTTGTGCAGGGGGGAGGGGTTCGGATTTTCAGGGGTGGTCAGTCAGTCACGGCCGGGAGAGTTAGTGTAAGAAGCAGTCTGAAACTAAAGCTAATATTTATTAAGCGTTTTGAACAGAATCTTGTGACATATTTTCAGCTTCATTTGCATCATTAAGCTTGTCGGGATATATATATATATATATATATATATATATATATATATATATATATATATATATTTGCAGTATGATATGGGGGGGTTCACGTGACCCTCCTTGACCCATGCTGCAGGCGCCCATGTATGTGTATATATATATATATATATATATATATATATATATATATATATATATATATATATATATATATATATATATATATATATATATATATAATGCATCAATTAGTTACTGAAATATTGGCAAGCAGCAATACAAAAAATCAACCGTTACATTAATCTGTGACCTTGTTCCAGAGGTGAAAGAGGTGAGCTAGTGTGTTCTAGAAAGTATTACTTTTGCTTCATAGTTACACATACCAAGCATGAAAAGAATCCATGACAAGGTTAAGAAAATCCAGGCGAATTAAAACTTCAACCGTAGTATTGATAGAACTGTTGACCCTAGTGCCATCGTGAACTTCAGTTAAATGACTGGTACGCTTTACTTTTCCACTACTATGGACTCGACAATAATGATGCGAATCACAATGTGTCTGACATCAATGCGGTTTCCTTCTATTTTCCCACTCAAATAACCATTCATACCTGCCCCAGGAGCTCTGTAAGGAGCCCATTAGTCAACTTGAGAAAGTGAATGTTTGCGCAATATTTATCAGTGTGTGCATAACTAGTACATATGACAGGCAATCAGAAACACCCTTTTCACAGACTGTTTCCAAAAACAAAGAAAGCAACAGTCAGAGATATGACCCAACTGTCAAGACCATTATTTATTTATGAATTTTCTTGTCATGCATTTTCCATACAAGACATTGACCTTTGCATGGGAGATACTGAAAACAATTATTTTTTACTCATTTATTAAATGAGAGAGAGAGTATTTCTAAGTCTGAAGCAGGCATTCTTTCATATGTTCACACTTTATCATTACAAAATCAAGTCAGAAAATGCATTTTATAGTTTTATTAAAACAAACTTAAAAATGCAACAATCAAGAACAAATTGTCAATTTGTACATTTGTACAAACTTAAAGCCTTTGTGATTGTTACAAGATTGTCCTGAATGTATAGAATATGATACTTGAGAAATGACCGACTCTAACAGTTAAATATACATAGCCTATGCTTTATTGGCCCCATTCTTCAAAATACATAGAACAATCTGTACTAGAAGTTCTTGACTCTCACTGTAAATTAACATTATCTTGAAGATCTGAATATAACTATGCAATACTGAGATACATTATATCGGTATATAACAGCAATGTCATATACATTATCCTACCATCCATAAATATCTGTTTGAAAATAAATCACACTGTACCATGTTACATGAATGAAGGCATGTTGTGTATACAAAGTATTGTACAGATTTTTTATCTGAAATATTGGCACGCACAATTAAGAAATTGTAATATGATCCGCCACCTTCCCCTTTTGTCATGCTTGGCATGTAATCGTAATTCCATTAGTTGATAAAAGCCAGGTCATGTTTTTATAATCTGAATAAACAGTAAATACTGTATTTATAACCTAATATATCCCATAAAGGAATATTAATTTATTAATTTCAAATTGTGAAATGTTAAAATGACTAAATGAATACACATTTTTACTTTGTACATTCATTCAATCCAGTTAGCTTATTCAGACTGTGCAATACATGAAACATTTACTACCTGTACTTTTTACTTTCTCAACAGGTAAATTGTATTTTACATTCCTCCTGAAATGTTGCGATATTAGGATCAAAATGGTCATTATGTTTTAGAACATTTTCATCAAAAAGCTGTTTAAAATTTCTAACTTCAGAACCATTTACACATACTATTTTTCAAAGGCATTTTACTAAGTAAACACCATTAAATTATATTTTAAATGCCAGTGCAAGAACAGATACTCAGGGTGTACAAATTTAAAAAGTAACCATGATTTTGAACTTTGCAGCACTAGCTGAAGCTAGGTATTAGGTCTGAATCCTGCATAGGACAAACAAAATTTGAGAATGCTCCCAAAATTATACCATATAAAACCCATATCAAATTAAATTTAAAATGGAAAAGCCTACTTGTAACCATGACAATGTGAAACATATAAGAGCACCCATATTTGATTATTATGGTGCTGTTGTCATGGAAACCTTTATAAAAGTGGACAATTTAAAAAAAGATTCTTAATAATGGTATATTAACTTGATTTCAATATTGTTTTCTGATGTGTTGTCAGCTCTTACCATCTTTTCTACTATAAAGGTTTCTGAATAAAAAAGTGTCATATTGTTTTGAATATTTAGAAAAAAAACATACTGATTACTTTCACAACTGTACAGAGTCTACTGAAAACTTTTATTCATCACTAAGAAAAGAATACAAATACATATTACATATATGTTAGAAAATTTAATGTTAATTCAAATCATAGAAAATTCACATCTTTGTTAATCAAAAACTTAGTTAACTTTTACTGCAAAACAATTTTTCTTACAACCACTATAAATATAAAATAAATAAATAAATAAACAAGTATTTGGAAACTTTGTATCCAATTGATAAATCCATGACTAATCAAAAGTTAAATGTTAAATTTTTGAGGGCATTTGTACCATTTCTAAATTTGTCAAAGTTATTTCATTATTTAATGACTAAAACAAGAGAACAACTGATAATGATTCATAATGTTAATTGATAATCCCTGACTTTCATTAGGATATATTAAACCAATGAATATGAATGAATTAATACTGCCTTCTTTCTTTTGAGGTCAATATGACATTCAATTTTTCATAATTTTTGACAAAATAAATGCTACAAGTCATGTCTGAAAAGCAGATTTGAAGCTCTGAATATTATAAACTAAAGAACTTTCTGAGTGCACAGTATATGTTCAAAATCATTAGTCATTTCAAGGACGGAAGTAAACATAATAAAATGCAAAGTATGATTACAATATTTTGAGATGCTGATAGGTAAGGTTTCACACCTTTGTTGCATATATCCTGGACAAAAATGAAGCTGTTATTTTATGGACAGGGAAGTTTTTTTACATATTCATCCATGTAAAAAATGACCCTTCTATGAGTAGCACAACCTGTACAACAAAATATACATTTTAAAGTGATTTTACATAGCTTGGACCCTTAGCTATTTAAAAATATACATTTATTTTAAGTTAAATATGTTGATGTTTCAGAAGCAATCATCATTAAATAAGAAGGAAACTTTAAGTATATATGAAAGATATGCTAGATCAATGATTGTCCATAAAAATTATGACTGTACTTACATTTTTTATAAAATAAAAGTGGACCTGCCTATGAACAAGAGTCATGTGGCTACTTGCCGTGTATTCAATAGTACTCTATTTAGATAAATGAAATTTGTATCCAGAAACTATATTTGTATCTCAGATGCAGTGACCTTGACCTTTGACATTTTGACCCCCAAATCAATATACTTCCTTACCCCAAGTACAAATCATTAACGTTTGGTCCATGTCTGTGATGTAGAAATAATGTCATTGTACAAAAATCAGGTTTCTTAAACCATCCACAGTGACCTTGACCTTTCAACTTAGAAGCAATAGTTTTCTTCCTTACCCAATGAGCAAAGTTTGGTAACTGTGGATGGTGGAGTCAGTCATGTTGACCTTTGACTTCATAATTGATACTGTTCTTCCTTACCCTGAGTACAAGTCATCCATTAAGTTTGGTAGCTATAGATGATGGAGAAACTATTTTTCTTCCTTTAGTCACAGTGACCCTGACCCTTGAGCTCTTCAATCATGAAACTGATAGATTTCTTCTTTACTCAGGTGAAAGCCAGCTGCAGTGTGGTAACTGTTGATGGTGAATAGCTAGAGTTTTTAAGCAGCAATGAAATTGGTAACAGCCAGATGAACAGACCGCATTATAACATAATGTGCACCAGACAAACAGATGGACAGAGGGATAGATGATGTGTATACTAATGCCAGAATGACCACTATGTCAAGCTTCCTCCAAGGTGAGCTCCATAAAAAAAGTTTGTTTTATGACAGACTTATACTTGAAAAAGAATATTAAGGGCTGTTTACCTTTTTTTTGGAATATAGAGATAAGTTGACATCTAAAGTAATTTTTCTAGTTTTTAAGCTAAGAGTAAAAATCACAAAAATAACCTGATGAGCAAATAAAATGTGATTCTCCCATATTTTAATTATTATTGCACAAATATCATCATTTTTTTTTATATAAGAATGCATAACAAAGACTTTTTTTTGCATTTTCTCTTTGTTGTGTCACAACTTATGTAATTATTTATATTATGCTTATTATAAAATTGCAAATGAAAATACAATGTATGACATGTTCAATCAAACATGATGGCACATCAAAATGAAAACATTTTCTCTTATAAAATGTTTCAACTTCATTTTTTTGTGAATAAGCAAATTTGAATGATTTGGCAAGACAAAATGCTTTTGAGAAGAATTGGCAGTGGTGAGCTAACAATTTCACTTTAAAAAATGCAAAATGGGCAACAAAACTTTATACTGTTAAAAGGGATTATAATGTGTGACCACATTACTGACATTTTCAAAGTCTTATCATGCTGTTAATATCCACTTCCAAACTTGTTTATCTTATAGCTGACACGTGTAATACTATTTCCGAATGCCTTGTTATAATCTCATTTCTGGCTTTTTTCTGCCTTTTCTAACCATTACTGAATACATTTTTTTATATTATAAGGTTACTAATCTTTATTTTAAGTCAAGTGAAACAACTGGGATTAAATGCCACTCTTTCAGCAAGGTGGATTTTCTTAATGTTTGCTGCACAAGTATGTATGTATCTATGACATAACAAGAGTGTTGGTTATTCAGTATTTAAGACATGTATATATCACCAAAAAAGGACAAACAAAACAAAGGTAAAGCTAAAAATGGGTAAAGTCCTTAAAGTACAAAGTCCAATTTTTTAAAAGTTCAAGATCATCTCTATTGAAACTTCATCTTGGGATACAACCCAGGGTAAAAATGTTGCTTCCATTAATTAGCTGCCTCTTTTTATATGTGGGAGGGTAAACTGGACCTATTTTATATCCCCCAAACCATGATGTGCAAGTTTTCTGTTACTGGTAGATAATTTAAGGTTAAATATGAAGAAAAATCTTGTGATATTTTATGAAAATGCACATTCTGAGTAAGCAGAATAAAATGTTTAAAGAATCAACAGTAACAGGACACTGCTCTTAAAAATATTTTTTTTTTTTTTTTGGCAAGGGTTTGTTTGGAATGAATTTTGGAGTCATAATTTTTGCAATGAATGATACTTTTTAAAATGATAGTTTAAAAAAAAAGAGTCTGAAAATATCTACAGTTGTTTTTGATGGTGTTAGGTCTATCAAACTCACCATCACTTGCCTCTTGTTCAGTGATGTCACAAAGTGTACTGTGGATACTTGACTGGTTCTCAGGAACAAAAACTTTTCAAGCAGTAAACAGGGAACCAGTTGAATGATAGTTGCATGATTAGTGTGTGGAACTGTTTGACTGACCAGCTCAATGACAGCATGGCACTGCTGTCAAAAAATGTACTATTACTGCATGGTCCCAATTCAACTGAGCAACTTTGTTCTATATTCCAGTTACAGTTGCATTCATAAACAATAAATAACAAATTATGATACAAAACAAATTATGTAAAGGTACATTTGTTCCATTAGAATTCTAAAACTGAACAATTTATTCCAAATTTATATTCTGACATTTATAAATAATTTTATATAATATACATGTAATATAATCAAACAAAAATGTCTCCGGATTTAAAAAAGAAACATCCATTGTTAAACCCACAGAGCATCTGGATTCTTTCTTAACATACAATGTTTGTTAGTGGCAGTCTTACCAGTTCAAAAGACAATCGAGGTCATGATTTAAGGATGATCATAAAAGGAATGAAATTCTTGATTCTGCAATACACAGTAGTTGAAAACTTTTGAAACAGATTTCCTTTTGAGTCACTGATTCTATATTCCAGTAATATAAAAGGGTCAAATTTTTCTCCTAGATTTGACCCCCAAGGAATTTTCATCAAAACTGAACATTAACATAAAAGCAAGATAGTACATGATTCAAACATGTTCTGAAAGAATGCTTGTTATAATTTAGTTGGAAAAAACACCTGCAGAATCAGTAAGAATTTATCTTCAGCAAGTTTATCATTGTACTTGAATAGCCTCTATGCCTGGCCTCATCTGGGGAGAATTGGACATTGGTGACTGCATGGAAAAATCAGCTGGTTTGTAAAACATGTTTGTTTACTTTTTGGAACTTCAGACTTTTCTGAAGAGAAATCATGGTTCAGTTCTTCATCATCACTGGGAATACTGTTGTGGTCACTTGGGGGTGGCAGTCTTCTGGATAGTTCTGAAACCTCACAGTTTTCAAAGTCTTTGAAATTGCTGCTCACTGATTCCATGCTATTTCCTGAGAGCTTGAAGTCTTGAAATTCATTGGAATAATCTTGGGATGCCTCAGAGAGTTCTTTGGTTGGGGATTGGATTGTGTTCTCTATTAAAGCACTATAGTCTATATTAAAACCTGCTGGAATACAATTTCCTGTTTTCCAGTGAGTCTTGAGACCACTGGCACTGATGTATTTTCTGTTACACTGGGGACACTCATATGGTCTTTCATTTGTATGGAGTCTTTTATGTAGCTTGAGGTGCACAAACTGAGTGAATTTGGCAGGACAGAGTTTACACTGAAAAGGTTTCTCCCCACTGTGCAGACGCATGTGTGTTTTAAGGTTACTAGTAGAGCTGAACCGCTTTCCACAAGTGTCACACTCATGTGGCTTCTCCCCAGTATGTACAAGGTTGTGCTTCTGGAGATGGGCAAGCTGAGTGAAACCCTTACCACAAGTTTGGCAGACAAATGGTCGTTCACCAGTGTGTGTGCGTAGATGGACCTTTAGATTGGACAGCTGGCCAAATGACTTGCAGCAGATATTGCATTCATAATGCATCTTTCCATCTCTCTTCCTCAGTGGGTAGGGTAATGAACGGTGGCCTCGGATTGATGAATCTAATTTTGGTTTGCTGAGGTTTAGTACTTGGTCCACTGGTGATTGCTGAACTGGTGGCCGTAGAAATGGTGGTGGTTGCATCGGTGGCTGTGAGTTCATTGGTGGGAATGGTGATGGATACATGGGCCAACCCATTCCAGGATATGGATTAAATGGGTACATAGGATTCATAGGGTACATGCCTGGTAGTGTTGGTGTTGGAAAGTACAGTGGAGTTGATGTTGGAAACTTGCCCATTGTGTTGGAAATCATCTTGGAATAAACTTCCTCTGGTCGAGAAGTCATGAATGGATGCATCAGTGGCTTGTCCATCATTGGCATATTAGGGAAAAATCTGAATGGGAAAGGAGGAATGGGTTCTTGCTGAAATTTTTCTTTGGAGAAATTATCAAACCTTGGCTTCTCATGTTCTGGTGTAGTTGGAGTTTTCATTTCAGGCTTGATGTCCATGGCATTTACACCATATCCTTTCAAACTTGGACCAGAGATATCATCCCCATTTTCACGCATTTTCTTTAGTAGCAAATTTTCAATGATCCCAGTTCCAGATGGTCTCTTTGGAGTGCTATGCTTAGATGGTGAATGATTCATGATACTCATAACACTGCTTCTTATTTGTGGAATAGGTGAGAGGCTCCTTGGAGGAACAAAGTGTACATTTTCTAGATGTGAATTTTTCACTGGACTCTTTCCAGGAGAAGAAAACCCTTCACTGCTAGTTGACAGGTGCTTGTTCTGACTATTATGTTCCATATTATTACTGGCTGGACTTTCTTCTCTCTTGTGAAGGCTGTAATCAATGGCGAAGCTCTCTTCATGCCCACTGTCATTCCCATCACTACCCTCATCTTTTGGGCTGGGTTTTGGAGTAGACTTTTCTATGGGTTTGGGCCCAGGACTTCTCGCTTGACTATGAATCATTTCTCCTGGATGGAGTGGGATAGGCCGATGAATTTGTCTTTCAATCATCTGATTTCCTGAAGAACAAAAAATAAGATTTTTTTTGAAATTTTGGCAACTTTTGCACAAGCTGAAAGATTCTCAAGAAAATGTAAAATTTCATTATTGCACTGATCCATAAACCAATATTGATTCAATAGGAAAGAAATAGCAATACAGACATAATATTTATTGTTCCAAGCATTTAAATCAAGTCAGCTAAACAAGGATGATATTAATGCTTGGAAGTAATGTAAGCCTCTGACATGAACATTTCAGTATGGCCATTTTGTCAATGTATTTAGTAATATATGAAAAAATGTTTTTTGGGTTATTCAGAAAAAACTGAGATTTACATTATTGTTGATGTTTTAGATTACAGTAACACGTCACACAAATTTATCAAGGTATAGTTACCTTTTGCAATACCCATGACAGAAGAATAAATCTGATCTTTGCAGGTAACACAATATATATCTCCCCTGGTAAATATGATCGAGCTATCACCTTCCAATCATACACATTAATGATAAAATCCAACACTTGCCTCAAACTGATATACTTGAATTATAAGCTTTGAGGTTTTTATTTCTGATCACACCTGCAAATTTTCTATTTTTTGTGTAAGAAATTCATCTTCAATCTCTTATCACAAGTTTTCCTTTTCATACAAAGTAGCCCTCTCCTTGAATTTGTCTCTGCACCTGCAGGACTTCCGTTAATTGGACTCGCACAACACCACTTTCACAACCAGAAAGTTGCTTCAATTGATTGTGGTTTATGGTTCTGTCTTTTACTCAAAATTCGGATGATACTCAAAGACTAGATTGAGAGACTTCACATTCTGGTGAATGTTCCTGTTCGTTTCGCTACTTAACTAAATAAGAGTGATTCCATAAGAGACTTTTCAGGTTTAAATAGAAGTCGAAAGTTATCCAATTTCAAGTGGTCCCTTGATCACACAAATCATTCTATGAGCTTTACTTTACAAAATGCAGTTATTATTTGAAAATATGGGTTCTTTTTTCCATTATACCTTTTATCTTGTTTACTTTTTAAGCAGAGCTGTGGTTTACCTGACTGGAGTGGAAGGGATGAGCTAGGAAGTTTTGATACACAAGAGTGAAAGTCACCGCCCCCAGCACTTATGGGGCACCCTTGTGGGGTAGTTATGTTGAACTGAACCAAATGTACCTAGGCCTTTCAGTTCTAAAGTACCTCTTTGCACAGTATAATGTATTACTGGACATTTTCATAACCATACATGTGCTTTCACCAGGGTGACACAAGATGGGGGGGGGGGGTGTCACAAAATCTAGACTGAAGCAGAAAGTGATTGTCCTACAATAAAAGTCTTGAGATAAATTTTTTAAGACTTTTTCTGTTGATTTTGTAATACCTTTAACCCTTTAACAACAAGCTTGGTAAAATGTCCATGAAATCGTACATATACAAACAGCAGGAACAATGATAATGAACTAAAAGGATCAAACAGAGAAATGTAATCTTTACAGATTAGCCCAACATTGACTGTGAACCCACAAAGAATCCTGCATTTTTTCAAAACAATCTGAATGTGTGGTCAGCTCATTCAATGTGATGTTTGTTGAGGATCTTATCTTAGACAAACCTTCCTTGTACACAATTATTCTCTAATTATCATATTGGTTCAAACATGACCCTTGAAACCTACATGTTCAGTCTCTCTTTGAGAAAACTGTATTAGCACTGGGCACTAAGAGGGCAAATTAAATCTTTATATGAAAGGATTTCCACTTTCTCTGCTGGAAAGAAATGGGAAGTAAGTGGCAATTAAAAAGGAAGATCTCTTGCAATCTTACCGAGACTAATCAAAGGACTTGACTATCTTATCAAGGAGTTTTTTTTATTGAGTATGATTGAACAACAGAATCATTCAAAGCTTTATAGAATTTTATTTTACTTTCATCTTAAAGACAAAATTTCAAATGGGTGTTAGAAAAAGTAGGAAATCTAGTAACAGGCATTACAGAATTTTCGTATGAATTATTTGTTTCCAACTATAACCCATTTCCAAAGTGAGAAGATTTTACAATTTAAATTTTGAGATAGGGGAGTATATGCCAGAACTTTTAAACAGACAGAAAAATGGCAGACAGATGGTTGTTTGGGGTTTAACACCATTTTTCGTCACAAGATAAGCTATATTTAGTGGCCAGTGTAACTGGTGGAAGAAGAACCACTGATTGATGGGAAGCTGCTAGCAACTTTCTCACATACTCACACTGGCTGAGCACATGACTCAAACCCATGTAGAGAAAGGTGAGATGGCAGTGATTGGTAAAGGCTGTAAGGCCTACCCTTTAGACCACTCGGCCGCCCAGGACCCTGTTGGACAGACAGAAGGGACTATTTGATCATAGACAAATGATAACAGGAGATGACAATTTCCTTAGCCCACTGGACAACCAAAATTTCATGCAAGTAACCCAATCTTTTACTGAAAGTAAAGACCAACAATTCAAATTTTGAGACCATTTTCCTGCATCTTTACCACATAAAGGCTAGTTTGTGAAAACTGGAATTGTCACTCCCTGTGGTAAGGTAGAAGAAATGAAGTTGAATAAAGAAGAATGCATCTTATTCAACAGAAACATATTGAAGTTTTTTTAATATTTATAAGCTCTGTGCCAACAAGAACTATGAACATTTATTAACTTATAGCATGAACAAGATCCACATCTAAATTTGAAAACTTTTCGGAGCTCATACCCAGGACAAACTGAATGAATTTGCTTTTGTAGAACCTATCATCACGTGCAAACAGCACTGACTTTAAGCTGTAGCTGCATAACATGCCAAAAGATCAGAATCTATTCTACTTTCTTTCAGTTATAAGTAAGTCTTTTAGTGCACACACTGAAATGACAGTGCACTATGCGATACCAGATCTGGTTCTACACTGATTTAAGTTGGGTGAATGTTATAGCCTCATAAAAATGGTTATATCTTAATACTGAATGAAATATCAAGTAATAATAAAAACTCAAAACATTTGTATTTATACAAAAGTAAAGCCATTTTTACTAGTCTAGCCTCAAAGTTCACATCTATATTCAATACATTTCTTCCAATGATAACTATCTTGGTTTTCTTTTCCATAGCTTTCTCCTACAGGTTATTATTCAAGTTTTTCCAGAGTTGTGTGAACTTTGAAGGAATACAAACTAGAACAGCTAAATATGTACTAAATGCTTTTAATGAATTATATATGTAATATTAAAGTCTTCTAGGCATTTAAATTCACATTTGATACAAACACAGCCACATTTAGCACCCAGTTAAAATGTAAATTCCTTACACCTATGTCTTAAACTGTGCATCATGTCATTTATTGTTGAGATTGGATACTCCTTCTGTAATTAGAACTATGGTAAGGAAATCTCTCTTAATATAAAGTGAAAACTAGTGTCATCTACCCATCTGTACAGGAAAGTTGAGGTGAAAAATAAAACCATTTCACAATGTGTGTTTTCATTTAATTTATGCAAAGGATGGTGGAAAATTGCTTTTGGGAGAGGATAAGGTGGCATTTTTCTATTAAATCTTGTCAACCATTCTGAGTGTGAGAAATGCATGCTAAATTAACACACCTGATGCCTGTTTTCACTTCTATAGTAAGAAATTTGATATATTTCTCTGATACAATACTTTCCCCATAAAAATGATACCATGCAATTTTCATTCACTACACCTCTTCTTACCAAGTTTCCTATTCTGCTTTCTTATTTCAAACTTAATTGTTATTTTAACATTTTTGTCTCTAAATTTATTCTTTTAATCTTTCATCCATTTTAGTAACTGAAAATGTCAGTTTGGCATGTGTAATAAGTGAGCTGTACAAAATTACAGGTGTGAAAAAGAAACTAATCATTTAACAACTTTTCAAAAAGTGTAATTTTATATTTTTATAGCCTTTAAAAAACAAAAATGCTTTACTGAATTTTTTAAAGTTTAACTACTGTCATCATGGATGCCACTAGTTTGACAAAAAGTTCCATATTTGACATTCACAGGTTTAAAACAGCATACACCCAGATCTACTATCTCATAATGTACTGCAAGTCTACACTGTTCATAAATGGGTCTCATTTATTCTTTCACTATAAAACATCTGAGTTCTCACTATAAATTGCATCATTTCTCACTATATGACACATCTCAGTTCTCAGTATAAAGTGCATCATTTCTCACTATAAAACATCTCAGTTCTCACTATAAAGTGCATTATTTCTCAGTATAAAACATATCAGTTCTCACTACAAAGTACAGCATTTCTCACAAAATCAGTTCTCACTATAAAGTGCATCATTTCTCACTATAAAACATCTCAGTTCTCACTATAAAGTGCATTATTTCTCAGTATAAAACATCTCTGTTCTCACTATAAAGTACATCACTTCTCACTAAATCAGTTCTCACTATAAAGTGCATTAATTTTCATTATAATACATCTAAAATTTCACTATAATGCATCTCAGTTTTCACCATAAGGCCCTCTGTAAAACATAGTCCCTGATATAACTTGGGTATGGTCATGGATGCCATTATATCCTTCCATATAATATATCCCTGTATAAAGTGATCTTGCCCTTATCATGGCACACTTTTATGGCTCCCTGAACAATGGTTTAGTAAGGGACCACTGTTGAATTTCTTAATTGTGACAGTATTTTTTTAAAATTTTGTACTTTGAATTATTTTAACTACATCACTTTTATTTATGAGATTAATTAAACCTACAGTCAGAGAACTGGAGGTGATTGGTTTGGTTTGGTGTTTTATGGCACAGTAACACAAGTAGCTTATTTAGTAATGGGACCAAAGGCTTGCCCAAGGATGCCACATCCTTTCAGTCCATCAGGTTGATGTGAAGTTACAATTTAAACCCACACCCTTTTGGCCCATCAGGCTCATTCAGAGTTATGATTTAAACCCACATCCTTTGGTTATCAGGCTGATTCAAAGTTACAACTTAAAAACCCATACCATTTTGGTCCATCAAGCTAACCACAGACCCAAAATGACTCCTGCCTGTTATGACATGCAGAAGAGCACATTGGATATTTTCCGAATCCCTCAGCCGACAAGGGATCACAAATGGAGGTGACATAAATGAGACCAGACTGTGATTATACATGTCTCACTGCGTATTATCAAACTGATTCAATGCTATGACACAAAACAAATAAAATCTCATGGTCCAGCAAAGGTTTGTATTTAGCAAATCATGCATGTTCGCTAAATTATATCTCTGATTAGGGATATAAAGGAACTGTGAAAACATGAATATCATCCAAACATGAACTGTGTCCATGAGACATCAGTGTCCCTGCCACTATGATACATTTAAAAAATGCTTGGTTCTACAGTAAACCCTGTCTTGAGAGACCACTGTTATGAGAAACCACCCATTTTGAGAGACCAGGATCTCCATGCTCAGATTTATTCATTATATGGTATTGTGACCTATAATGAGAGACCACCTGTCTTGAGAAACCATTATTTTTTGGCAGAAGGAGTGGTCTTTCAAGACAGGTTCTACTGTATATGCAAGGGAAAAGTTCTAAGTCAATTATGGCAATAAATATATTAAATTTGTCAGAAAATCTTAAAAATGTGACCCATGTTTTCTCCTTGTAAAACGTCATACAGATTTGAATTCAATCCATACAGCCCTTTGAAAGTGTTTTTTTTTTTTTTTAGCAGGATTGAAATTTATGACAGATGAACATGGTGTGACATGATGGATAGACATTAAATAAATAAAATATATCTGGAGTACAATAACTGAGGAGCAGGAATTTAAAACTTACTCCATGATTGCAGCATCTCCTCTCCTGTGTGTGGGAAGTTGAGTCGTTCTGCGTACTCACGGCAATACCAGATGAGTATTTCTGTGTTGGGAAGGATGGGTTTGATTGTGTAGAAGTAGATGTTGAAGTCGATCTGACACGCAATCACATTTTGTTGACTGGAGGAGTAGGCAAAATGTACATAGTGCATCCAGTTACTGCGATCGGTGTCACTGTTGTCTATAAACTGACAGACATGATTATTTTTGAATATCTGAAATGAAACAAAAGATCAAAATTAAAATTTCATATTCTTTGCCAATAGACGAATGTGTATGCTTCTTGCCCCAACATTACATAATGTGACAACAGACCTGGGTCTACATATTCTGTCCTTAGGCATGAGCAATAGAAGGGTAACAGTGGTTTACAATGTATCCAACTTAAATGAGTGGCAGTTTTTCATCTGTAGAAATACAGGCATTGATTAAAACACAGAAACTGAATGGGGATGATAATGCCCACGTCTGACATAAAAATAAGAAATAATGTGGGTTTTTTCCCCAACAAACTGGATATATCTATATATTTATAGCATGCAGTGGTCTCATGTTTCCCATAATAGAAAGTGAGAAATTTATGTGCAATTTTCAGTTTGTTATTAGTGTGAATAAATCATTCTGTAACAAATGCAGTGTTCTGTGTAAATGGAATTGGCTAATTTCGAGAATAGCCAAGAGGAAGATAAATCAGGAATGGTTGAACGCCCAGGTCAAATTTCAAGACTTTGAACTCTCTAAATTTTTCCAAGAAGACAAATAAATCACATTAAAAGCTTAATAAACAATAACTTCTGTGAAAATTATACTCGTAATTATAATTACTCCCTGATATGAAATGATCAACAGCATTCTTCAGTACAGTTCAATATCAAGATCAGTCATACATGTATAATCAATATCTTCACACAAACTGTGACAATAAAGTAAAAATATAAAATATCACACTAGGAAGTATCCCTTGGATGGCCAAAATGTGTCAAGTCTCTAGGAATAGCTACAGAAATATGGCTTTCATAAACAAAAGGTAAAGAAAACTTAAAAAAGAAATGGTGGTTGAAAGTTTTAATTTAATATATTTCAGCACTTCTTTTCTTTGACTTTAAAACACCCACCCACCCACCCACACACCCACCCACCCACCCACCCACCCACCCACCCACACACACACACAGATTTGATACAACCCAAACCATTTCATACTAACTGGCTTATCCAATGATTTTCATGTCACAAAGGAGTTTAGAAAAACAAGGTTCTTTCTGTATAAAAGGCCAGGTTTTGCATAATAAGCTGTAGTCCAATAAATCACTCCCATCCCCAATCTGTGCTGATACTGATGGAAAATATGTGGGTCTGATGTCACCTGTTCATGAAACTGTGAAATTTTGCTGTATGCAAATCTTTCCAGAACACACCTGCATACAGGTTAGACACTTACTGGTATTTTGGTAACACCTATATCTAGTGCAAAATTCGAAAGGGCCGCAGGACAGAGGGTTGTGTTATTCCACATGGATTTACATGTTGCCAAACATAGGATTGATCTGGAAATGGTATGTACGTATTTCCAAAAGAACCCTACAGCTGACAGTAGCTCAAAAGCCATGAGAAATACTGGTAAGTGTACAAAATATACACCAATGTGTTCAGGCAAAAATTTCTGCAGATTTTTGTAGGTTTTAATGAATAGGCAATATCAGCTCCTAAACTGCCATTTATTATCATCATAGGTGTGGGGTTGATTTATCGGCCTAGATAAGCTGATGATCCAACATTGTGTTAAAAACCTCTGACTTTGACCCAAGGTCAAAAGGCTAAACAAGCATGTCATTGAATGAATTGTCTAAGCTTCATAATAACTGATCCAATGCATGAGCAAAGTTCATCAAAGGCACAGAAAATAGAAGCAAATTAATCAAGTTTATACCTAAACTTGAGCACATTTTTTATGACTGCCACCTTGATATGAAGATCAAAGGGTCAAAAGTTTGTGTCATAAATTGCACTGACATATCTTCATAATGGTTCATTATGATTAATGATTAATGATTTATAATATTAATTAATTATTAATAATTAATGATTAATGAATAAAATCCATAATGGGGTTCAGGAATTATTAGCAAATGAAAAAGCTTTGACCAGAATCTTAAAACAAATTTTCCATAACTGTAACCATGAACCTAAGGAGAAAGTGGGGAGTGAATGTGTCTTAAAATAGATCGAGAATCTATCGAGGGGTTTGAGAAATATATGCAAAGGAAAAACTTTAATCAAAACCTAAAAAACTTGCTGCTGCCACCATTACCACCACCAATATAAAAGTGACTGCTAATTATTTTCTATAGTGGGATTAACAATAAATATAAAGAAATAAAATATAAATAATAAAGACCTTCCAGAGAACAATCCTTTCTGTGTCATTTCTTCTTAGAGGTTCCTTGGTAAACACCTCTCCAACTAGTGGACCAAATCTGGTTCCTCGGGGTATGTAATCCACACTCCAAACTCCCTGACCCTGTCAAGAAAGGGAAAAAAATTAGTCCTTTCTAGCAACAGGAGCAAGTGACAGTCACAGTTTTGTCAACATTTTGAAGTAAAATGACCTTCAAACAGTGGAGTTCTTTAAAAAGAGTAGCTAGTGAAACCCAAGTTGCTTTATTTTGACACTAAAATGGTCCAGTTATTAAAGATAAAAGCTTAAAAATGCAAGGCTATTGCAATGTAAAGGTTATCTATTTCAATCAAAATTAAAAGTTCTATTTTCAATTATTTTGCAAAAGAAAATTGTAAATGTACAGTGCTCCCAATACCGATGTATTTATTCTCTTAAGGTCACTTTTAGTATAAGAAACCAAAAGTAGTCAAGATTTCTGGACTTTGTATAGAAATCAACTTAAAATTTGATTCTAATTAAATGAATTAAGATAAAACTGATCTACAACTGAATGATTTTTACATCAGTTAAATGAATGAACATGAACTGTTTTATAATCCATTGAGTTTTACATCAATTACAAGTATTATTCCTTCTCAGAAGCTGGTTTCCATTTCACTGAAGAAACACTTTGAAATAGAAGTGAAAAGTAATTGACCTTTTCTTTCATCCATTCCTCCTCAAAGAAACGCCTTTGTTATTTGTTTTCTGAGAGGCCTGACAGTCAGTAAGGACCTTGAATTAGGAGACAACTTTCACTATGCACTTTGTAACCTAAGACTTACATAGATAACCTCAGAGATATGATCCTGACATTGATTTAATAGCAAATCCCACTGGCTAGGAGCTCATGCAGTCTGAGTGAATTTGGTTCCTTTATATTTCTCTGCCCTATGTCAGAAGGAAATATCCTGAGCCACAGATCTGACTTTATATAAAATCTGACAGCTAGATAAGGAGGACCAATTTGTGATAAAATGATCTTTCCATTTTTTGGATGGAGATCTACCAACCCTCCATGCCAGATGACCCCTAGAGGTTCAAAACACAGTATCCAACTGATAGGAGAGATAAAAGTTGATGGGGGAGACTACAGCAAAAAAAGAGGAAACACAAGATTTGGCTGCAGAACGGTGGTTGATAACTTACTACATGATAAATTCTTAATCATATTTTGAGATGTGTGTCAAAAGTGAAACGGAAAGATACGGAGGATAAACAGGAAATTTGTAGGCCAAGTATTCTGATTACACTCAGCATCTGAGATGAAGAGGGGGAATAAATGGACATTTATCAGATAGAGAAAAAGAGAAATGTTGCCTTAACTGAAGACATGATCATACATCCTCCACATAAGCACTGGTTTTGATAAAATCAAATCATATTATCTGAATGAAAATCAGAAACATCAAATGGACATGCTCACTGATTGAAGTCTTTCAGAAGGCTAAAAGATTTGACCTCAGCTCAAGTAGGTTTTCATTGAATATCAAAAAGAACTATAATTAATTGTAGCGGATATGAGAGGAAAAAATGAAATATATCAGAAGTACCAAATGTAATCTACACTTATCAGAAGTTACTGAAGTTTATTTTTGTGTGCTTGTAAATTTGGCTTGACGGCACAGTAGATATGCCATAATTGACATATAACGTAGATCAGGCTGGAAACAACTTATTCTACTTTTAATACCCATTTTTACTTTACACAACAATGTTTACAATAGAAAAATATAAATTGAGAGAGGATAATGGTGTTTGTACAATACGGTAGGTTAGCAAGTGAAATGTGATTACAGGATATATTGAAAATTATTCACAAGCAGGTGTTAAGATTTTCTTCCTTTTCATTTTGACTTTTGTTGAGCATTTCAGCCAACATTGACACTGTCTCCCACTACTATTCTTTACAAGATCTAAGTGGCCCATTTATATTTTATATCAAATTTTTTAAGTAGCTTTCACTCAAGTGGAAAAAAAAAGAATCATTAACAGTTGTAATGCTATCAGTTTTAAGTTCGTTCTCTTTTCTTCTTTAATATTTTTCATTTTTTTAAAAGCTACCTTAGTTCTGTCTACAATATTTTTTTTATAAAGCAAACTTATTTGTTTGGATAGATATCTCAAGTAAAAAATATGGAATTTGATAAATAGTCCATGAAACCTGCCTATGAAGGGCATTGAAGGGACTACCAAATTTTTAACTTCATGGACAGGTCCCCATCATATTGTGAAAGAACATTAAGTGAACTTAAAATAAAAGGTGAATTCAATCTGAAAGTGTCCACTACAACAGGCTTCACTGTCATTGTATGTGTATTTTCAGTCTCTTGCACTAAGTTTTCAATACTTTGCCAAAACATTTGTTACTGAACTGCAACATGTAACAATATGGATGTCATGATGAAAGTCATAAATACATGTTGACTAAGAAGATCCCATACACACTTGCATACAAGTAAGATCTACCTGCAGACCTAGATCTACCATTAGATAATGCACCTGCAGATGTGGGTCTAAACAGTTTGTAAAAAAATAATCAGTAGAACAAACAACATAGACCCTGTTAAACTGGCACATTATATGATGGCAGATCAGGTTTCTATGTTGTTTATAACTGAACCAACTAGTGTATACTAGCAAGTATATACATTACATCATTCTTTCTTTTTGGTATTTCATTACTTCTCATCAAGTTCCTAGTCAACATGGAGTTGATTATTTTTTATAACTTTAGCAAAAAAGAATGTATAAATGTATGCAAAAAGTACTTGAGTCTTTGAAGGGGGTGAAAATCATTTAATGTTCTTTCTTCATGATTAAGTGTGTGCAATTTTTTTTTTCAAATCGTTTACTGTTCTTTTGTCATTATCAAGGGTATGCAATTTTTTCAAACACATCTGTGCTTGATTTAATACCATTATTACCAAGATGCGTTGATATATTTCAACAAAACAGGCAAATATTTGCCATAATTTTCTAAAATTTATAATGAAGATCACTTGGATTTTTTTTATATATCAAAGATTCACCTTCACACTGGCCCACATGGTAATTGTCACTGAAATCATCATTAATTGCCAACTATTTTCTCCCTAGATAGGAAGACCTTGTTGGTGAAAGTAATGGAGGGCTGATTATAAAGTTGACTGTAGTTATTGTTAAGCTATCTGAATTTAATGTTTCTTAATCTGTCTAGTATTACAAGGGGAAGAAAGGTGGTATTTTTCTATTTCAATGTGACTGAAAAGTCCATAATAGGGAGTTAGAGTGATCTGTAGACTCACCTTGGCCCCGCTATTGAACACAGAATTTGTCCGCAGTAAGATCAAAATCTACGCCAATTTTCTGCTATTAAGGATGTTTCAAGCTGGTCACAGTTTACAAGGAAAAGTGTTATGTTCAATGTCATATTACAAACTTCTTTACACAAATATGTGAAACTAATGCCATGATAGGTGCAAAAAGTGAAGGCTGGGTTGCTTACCAATTTTATTTACAATTATGATAACTAATTTTGAGCAAAAGTATTATAAATATTTCAAACAACATTGAAATGCATAATTTTAATTGGGTACATCATAATTCAGTGACTGTCAAAAGTCAGGCTTGTTAATAAAACTTATTTCATCCAAATTACCATGCTAACTACATGTAAATAATAGGTCATTATTTGTAATTGAGTAAATTTGCAGGCAGAATTTTAATTGAGAGACAGCATTTACCACATGTATCAGAATTTTTTTTCTATTTGTGATCCCATTGCCAATAAATTGGTAAAATTACTATTAAAAACCAACAACAGTAGCAACAACTGATTTATATGGAGAACATACAAGGCAAAGTTAATTACAGATCAAAACTTAACAACAACAACAAATAAACCAAATTGATTCAACCATTTTATAATTTAGGTTTATTCTTTTTGCTGCACATCTACATGATTGATCTTCAATAAAAATTTAATTAGAAATAAATATTTGTTGAATCCATAATCCTTTCAAAATCTCTACCATGAAGAAATGACTTGTAAAATATACTGCTTTCATAATGTACACCATCAGTGTTAATTAATAATTGATTTGGATAATCAAAACTTTATACCATATGCAGTCAGGATCTTCCAAAACCAGTTTAGACCTAATTAACATAAATGCAAAATCAAAAGAAAAATCTCTTGGTATACCATTTTTACTTATATAATGATATGTCTCCAACTATGAACATCATGTTCCAGCTGATTAGATATAGGTTGTTCCCTTCTCTTGTCAATTTAAAGGCAATGCAGTTGACCCTGATCTCAGAGCATTATACAATGGCTGATTAGGGTACATGCTGTTCTGTTTTCATTTCATGCCAACACCATAGACCCTGATCTCTCAGTGCACTATGCAATTGCAAATCAAGGTATATACTATTCAGAGCTGAGTACACATTAAAAAAGGGTAATACAGTAGTAATTCTTGTTGTTTACTGAACTTCTTGGGACCTCAGACTTCATTTACTTATTTTTTCACATCATCTTCACAGCAAGTTCTTATAGCTTACATAAACATGTTCACAATGGCTAAGATGTTAGTGCAACATGGTCTTTCATAGTAGTGGAAACCAGAGAAGAACCAGAAAAAACCCACAGACCTTTGATGTCCCACCATTTTGCCTTGCTGATGCCAGATCAGATATCAAACCCAGTAGAGTAGAGGTGCAAAAGGAGTGTGCTACCAATGTCTGCATGGGACGTTATACCCCAAATTAGTTGCTGTTATGCTTAATTGTAAATTCATTGTACTAATCAATATGTACCAAGGTATAATAATACAGAATTACTGATGTTTATCTTAAAAGTTTTTTTGCAGCACCATCAAACAGCTGACTACGGTAATCAGGTATGTTAAACCATCTGTTTACTACATTGCAGCACAAAATCTTCAAAGGTACGAGAGTGAAAGGCTTGACATAAGAGAAATCTGAGAGGCATTTCCCTAATCTTTCTTCTTCATATTCCATTGTTTCTATGCAATAATTTAATAAGGATTATATCTGCTGACCATTTTTGGCTGGGTACATGGGGTTTTTTATCAGATAACACCCTCCCTTTTCACTACCCTAGATCATATCTGTCAACATAATTTGTAACTTTGGATTCCCTCTCAGTGAAAATATTTTAACTGATTGACATATAGTTTCACTAAATGTGCCTAATCACAAATGAGGGGATGGCAAAATTAGATATGACTGGATAACAGTTCCTTCAGATAGATATGGCTCCTGCCTTGAATTTAACATCACAGCAAGATGAAATCTAAGGACAATGATTACACTTAACAGATTTTAATCTACATCTAAAGCAGAATAGAATATATGGAAAATGCATAACTGTTGACTCTTGATTTCTGTTTATGAAACATCATTTTTGCTGCTCCATACAATGTTATGGACAGGTATGCAGTTATACTATGATCATTTCTCAGATAAGAACAAGCTGTGATATGAGCATTGTGATGGACCCTGCTCTCAACAATTTGCTTGGCAGGGCCTAAGAAAGAACTTTCTCTTGAAAAACCAATTTAAAGATGGCTATTTAGGGGCCATAACTCCTTGAAATGGTGATCTGGAACGCTGGAAATCAAACTCATTCAAAGTTTCATCAATATAAAAGTGCATAACAACATTGGCTAAAACTGCTTCCCACTAAAAGGGTTTGGTGGGTTTAATGTTATTATTCAGTACATGGCGACCAGTATATTTGGTGGAGGAAGAACCCAGGAAAACCCCGAGAAGAAACAAGACATGTAGGAAGCTAATAGCAAACTTTCTTGCATATCCATGTTGGCTGATTCAAGACACCAACCCACACAGACAGAGGTGAGACGTCAGTGAAGGTGAGTGCCTTAGACCACTTGGACATGCTGGGCCCCAAATTAGAACAGAAAAGACAAAATCTGTAATGGTGCATCTACAAGTAATAGGCAAGTCACTTAAAAAAGGCATCCAATTATGTGTAAGGGTTGCAGAGTGTAAGCAGACAGGCAGACAGACAGAGGCAACAGTTAATTACTATAGACTTCCTGCATCCTGATGCAGGGGACATAACTATGCTCACTAAGAGTTTTCAAGAAAGTCGGCTTTCAGAACAGAATTGAAAGATAGCTACACCTAGACAATAATGACTTTGTCATGGGTGGGAGATGGGTCAGGAAGTACAAATTTTTTAAAACTCATTAATTTATTCCTAACGAAATCTGTTTATAAATCCAATGTTATCAGGCAGTTAAAAATGAACACGTTGTATTCTTGATCTGGATAAAATCCCAGACACCCAACCCACCTCTCCATTACATGATCTATGCATCAATTAACATTGGTGTCTTCAAGAACAGTATGTCTTTTTATGTATATCCTACATAAAAAGATTTCTGCATTGTAAAAACGGAATACAAATTGTAAAGTTGCAAAATCACAAAAGTTACATAACACAGATATTACCTGATTGGAAATGTGCAAAATCTAAAGACATGGGATAAATATTTTCTTATATGTGGCATGTCATCTCTCACTTTTAACTTATTTCATCTCACTGTGAATGCTAGGTTGCACAGCATTGTTGAGAACAAGAGTTGATAAATGTCCTTTGTTCTACTGCAGTAAATTTGATGTAGTGACTGAAAGAAACTCTTAAAAAACAAAATATATTAATTTCATCAGGATGTTTGCACAGTTACTGGATTTTCTGCCATTAACAGAAATGCATGCCCATATAATTTAGAAAGCTTCCTGACTAAGTACAATCATGGTGAAAATGTAAATCTGAATCATTTAAAAATAATAAAAAAAACGGAAATGGAATACATGAAATATTTCAGAAATCCTCTCAAAGCTGTTGGCCCCTGCATAGTTTTAACCAAGTCATACATCATAATGTTTCTATTTAATTATATTGGAAGGTGAATCTAGATCCTGTTGCTTTATGTGAGGTTCAAGTACAGTGCCACTTTCATTTGTATTAGATTTCATAAACTTTCTCTATGCAAATTTAGGAGTCACTGAAATACATGGTTCCTTTAGAAAACTGAGGAAACTGTGACCACTTCAAGAGATTTCTGCAATGCTAATTCTCTGTGGATTTAGAAATAATACATCATTCATAAACTATACTGAAATATTATAATACTAGTATTTTCTAAATTTGTTTTTATTATGCTGATGTAATTATATATGACACCATAAGGGTGAAGGAGGGAGCCCATATTTCTGACATTCTTTTACATACAGGAGTCAACAGGTGACAACTAGTGTCACTGTGAAATTAAGGAATCTCCCCTTTACTGCCTTTTGCCAATAGGATACAGCTTAGTGCTCCAGGAGGGGTTTTCCCTCCCTTTCACCATTAAAGCAGTACATTTTAAAATGAAAAGTCAAGTTGGCCATTTTTTTAAAGCAAAAGGAACCATTCTTCAAGTTGAACCCATTTGATAATAACCTGGATCTACCCACATTTTAAACTATTCATTCTGTAATTTTAGTACAGATAGAATGATGTACAAATACATACATGTATTAAACTGCTTATTCTGAAAAAAGCTGCCAGAAATATAAAAACATGTTCCTGTCCTTCTACATGCTTGCTCTTCTACATCAAATGTTCAGATATTTAACTTTCAAAGGAAGAAAAAAAATTAAATTTGATCTTAAAAAAACGTTCTTGTACTTGAAAGTCACCCCCAGTGCATCAAAAGGAATTTTCAAATTAAGGGAGAGTCCATTCCCTATAATTTTACTTAAACACCAATTGTCCTCTGAAAATTGTCTTTATATATACTATCATACCGTAGTTGCACACCATGAACCATGGGAACATGAGATCTGCAATGAATCAACCAAAGTAAAATAAAATTATATGTTTGCAAGTAGGCTATAAAATCACTCTTCCTCAAAAAGTGAAAGCTACACAAAGTGCTTTTTAAGTGTCAGGCATTTGAATGAAATACTGAAACTTGAACCAATGTGTTATAAAAATGATTAAACCTTCACTGATAATTGGGCTGATAAAATAGTATAAACAGGATTTTCTCTTGACAGCAAAATGCTGATGTAGAAATACAAGAGTACATTATAAAATCGCTATGAATGACCCATCTATAGGGTCCCTATAGCAGGTTTCACATAATAGAATTGGATTCAGGAAAGCTGTTACATTGTTGGTGTTTATTTATACACGCTACAGGATGAACAAACCACTGCCATCAAATCATATTCAACTACACAGAGCCAGCCAGCAGGAACAAGTGAAAGGTTTATGCCATCGCTGCAGGCAGAAGATTTGTCTTTTTGCAGTCAGCTACACCAATTTCACAAGTAAATATTCTATAAAGAGTCTATTAAAAAATGCCTTTGAAATGAATTTTTGAATCTCTGCTTACAATGGGGAAAGATTCTGAAGTGGCGGCATGATGACCCACGGAATGAAAGAGAGTGTGTGTCCAAATTAAACATTTGCAGCGACTGAATAAAAAGGCAATAATAGCTTCTCATGGGGTAAACATAAACATTATACAAGACTTGAAAAATGATGTAGGTCGAAAAATTTACAGAAACATGGAAAAGCACACACACATACAATTAGAATACAATACTGGTATATCTATTACAATATTATAAATAATATAGCATATCCTTGTTATTAACTCTTTTTTCAGTTTGAACTTGAGCATTTAAACTTGTTCAAGAACTAAATCAATTCATTTCAGTGTAATTAATAGTAAACAACAAGAACAAATAACATGGCCAAATACTAAAACATATGAAAAAAATTTTGTGAAAATTCAAAATTTGGTTTTTGAGATAATGCTATAGGAAATGTGTATAACCAAGTGTGTATTTTGTGACTGGTTTTAAACATGTGTTCCACAGCTTTAAATTTCTGTCTTAAAAACAGTCTTTGGAATACTACATTCTGTGTTCACTGAGACAGCTGTTTTCTTTGTTGTGTTAGTCAAGAACAATAGTTATTACCATCAGTTTATAGTTCTTGCAGAAGTAAGGGTATTCTCTTTTTGTAATTACTTTGTAATAACTAAACTTACGCTTTAGACCTATCCTCTAAGAGTTCTAAATGTCACATGTTATAATAATACTTATTTTTAAGTATGGTTACACACTAATACTTTTATGTCATACTTCTGATAAAGGTAAGCTTCTATATTTCTCAACTTTAAGATATGTCATTTCCTTTATCAGCAGTATTACGTAAAGCATATCCTTTATGTTCTATCAACAATATGGTGGAAATTCCTCAGACAATTTTCTCCAACATTATTAGGGACTAAAATATGATTTAAAAGAGAAACCAAATAGGTGAATGGCACTTGTACAGAATAAAATGATAGCACTGTCAAACCTTCATACCATATATACCTGTTTGTAATGCACACCCAGCTGTTATCCAGAAGACCCAGAGCATCGGGTGTGTAATATGATGTGAGATCTTCATCTATGATATTTACCTGGGATCATAGAACAAAAAGTGTTGACTCAGATATGCTGGTGAATAATGTGATGTGAGATCAGGGTCTGTGATGTTCACTCCAGATCATATTTAAAACTAGATTCTTATCTGCTAGTGTATTACGTGATGTGAGATCAGAGTCTATGAGGTTCACTAAAGATCACTGTTACAAATCATTTGGGATCATAGCTATAATATTGTTGATTCTGATCTGCTGGCATGCTATCTCATGTGTGATCAGGGTCTATGATGTTCTTGTAGGATCATATAACACATATGGTTGACCCTAACCTGTTGGTACATTATGCAATTTGAGATTGGGGTCTATGATGTTCACATAGAGTTTTAAATGAAACAGTGTAGATTCTGATCTGATGGTGCATTGTGTGCTGTGTGATCAGAGTCTGTGATGTTCACTTGCCACCATAGTTAAAACATTGTTGACTCTGATCCAATGGTGCACTCTGATATGTAATCATGGTCTTTGAATTTAATGGGAATCAAAGAACAAACAGTGCTGACTCTGATCTGCTGATGCACTCTGATGTTTGATCATGGTCTTTGATTTTCTACTGGGATCATAGAACAATTACTATTGACTCTGTTTTGCTGGTGCACTCTCATGTGTGATCATGGTCTTTCGATTTTAATTGGGATCAAAGAACAAACAGTATTGACTTTGATCTGCTGGTGCATTATCTGATGTGAAATTAGTATCTATAATGTTCACTTGGGATCACAGAACAGAGCAAATTCTGATCTGTGGCTGTATTATGAGCTGCAAGATCAGGGTTTCTTATGTTCACATGGTCCACTGATTGTCCACTTATAATCCAATGTAATGAAAAATGAAAATCCAATTTTTTGCATGATAAATATCTGACATCTTGAGTTTCAGGTTCCCAATGAAATAGCCCATAATTCAAGGTCTGAGTAACAAAGCACTTCAGATGACAGTCATAGTAAAATAAATCCAACATACCAATGAGACAGTGTAGTAGACTGTAGTACCATATTTGCTTCTGTATAACACCCACCCAAAGGAAGACAACTTAGATCCAAATCTCCCATAACATAATTCTCAGGCACATCAGCAGGTTCTACAAATGTTTCATCTACAGATGATTTTAAAGTCAAAGTATAGACCCTAACCTATTGGTGTATCATGGGATGCAGATCCCATAAATATCTACTGTTACTCATTGGATGTATATTTATAAACAGATAAATATGGTAAATGAAAAGGACAACACCTGTAAAACCCTGTCCTAATAAGAAAGATCCCCTACCCCACTTACAGGTCAATACATATGAACATCTCTGCAATACTAATTATGTAGAACCTCACTGACTTGCATTACATATTTTAAAACCTATGTCTGATTTTGTCAATATTACTATTAACTTGCCTATATAACACATATCTTATCACACTGGCCCCCTTTGACAGAAGTTTCATCGGAAAATCAAAGTTATAATATTTTTTAAAGAATTTTTCTGTGTCAGATTTGGATATTCATGATAAAAATTATTCAAGTACTCCAGAATTATAGTCACTATTATTGAAACATTAGATAATCTTGACTGAAAAACTATGTCGAAAAAATACAGAGTTAAAATTAAGCTAATTAGGAGTCACTGAGATATTGGTATAACATATTCTTAAACTAAATAACTTTCATGGACATACAGAATTTTAATTTTGCACTTTATAATGCATAATCCAAGAAGGTTAAATGATTTACATTTAGTATACTTGTATGCAAAGGTCTGGTAATAAGTGACCTTAAAGGTGGAGAAAACATGGATATCTACACTTAACTTGTAAATGAGGGCAAAAGTGCCAAACAACAGTAAAGACAGACTGGAAGATGGCTAAGGCAATCAAGGTTCTACACAAGTCCTGGAGGAATCTGGCACTACAGACAGTTAAACATGGAGTCAAATCTGTTCAGGTATAAAAATGTAATAACTGACACAAAGCCTGCAATAAGATTGGTCAGCATTACCACTAAAAACACTGTACTGTTTGTAATTTGTTTCAGACCTCTCAATTTTTTTTATAATGGGTCCATCTGTAAAAAAGATTTTAATGATAATTTTTCATACTGACACTTTGTCAGAAATTAAACTTTTTCCATGTTACTTTATCACTGCATAGATGTGTAAAAAAAAAAAAAAGTAGAAGAAACAACCAGTTAGCATGCAACTACAACAAAGGGACACTATCCCATCTGATAACTACCCATGTCATGTCCCATTTGATCTACCCAAGTATATCCCACTTTATGTATTTATTTGTTTATTTATTATTTTGTGGCAATATGTCCACAGCAAAAATTCTGAATTTAAAATGTACTATAATTTATCAAGTTTTTAATGATTCACATTTCCTCCAAAAACAACAAGGAGTTGTCCAACAAATTCCAGGATTTTTCAAGGTTAAAACTAATTTTACAAATTCCAGGATTTTTCAAGGTAACATGAACTGTGGGAGTTTGACATATTGGACATTTTGCTACAACTGTCCATAAAGATATCACAAAAGATGTCCATTAATAACAGCCAACATTCATATTAATACTGAAATAAAGAAAAGAGATTTGAACAAGCCATGAACAAAATTCCTTGTGGCAGTGTCTGCTGAGTCAGGATACATTGTACATAAATGTGTTGGGTACTTACATTATTGGGCTGAGCCTGTGAGAGTTTAAGAGTGAGATTCCTGGGGAGTGAGGCCTGGGCTCTGTTAGGACACACCCTGTCACATACACGGTCATGAACTATGTACACACAAAATTCTTCAAACTCCTCCTCCTTCAGGTTTGTCATGTCCCAGTTTTCGTCCATGCCATCTTTAAATAGAAAATTATATATATATATATATATATATATATATATATATATATATATATATATATATATATATATATATAGATAGATAGATAGATAAACACACACCGAAAGATGATTAAATAGCACATCAACATAATCCTAGCTTTTTAGTGCTTAAAAAACTAGAAAACTTGGTATCAAAAATAGTAGAGTAAATACCTTGCTATGATCTTCTGGAAGACAAACCCCTCCAACCAAATGCAAACATGCAACACCAGCAACAAGACAAAGGCACTGCAGAAATTTACAAATAGGCAAACAAAACAATGATAAAAGAAATGACAAGTAAAATGCCAAAATACAAGCTCAAATCTTTCCTATACACATTGCATCATTTCAGAAAGTTCAAGACCTAAGTTGGAATTTCATTGGATACATATGTTGACAACATTAGTTGCTCTCTTACGATAATGTTGAATGGAAGTAAGATCAGTAAACTGCCTATAATCCCCTTAATTCACTTATATTGTATCTATTATTAAGACCTTGGAGGCATTTATCAATATCTTCAGTGAGTTACAAAACAAATATAAAACATTTCTTGCAAGAATCATGCAACTTCTATATAAAAGAAGAGACACCAACCCAAACAAATTTTAAAATATTCACTGTAGTGATATGTAATTGAGACAAGCCAAACCCCCATTTTTCTTCTTTCTTTGCATTCATCTTCTAGTAGTTGTAACTGATTTTAAATTCATTTGTATATACTGTTATTTACTCCTCTGTACATACTGTTATTTAATCCTTTGCATATACTATTATTTATTTTTCTGCATATACTGTTTATTCCTCTGCATATACTATTATTGATTCCTCTGCATATACTGTTAGGTGCATCATCATTGGCCAAGGGCATCAATCCAATTTGTTCCAAAAATTGACCCAGGAAGGAAGCAGATTGACAACCCTTAGCCAGCAAAGATGTGTTGGGCTTGAAATCTCTATCTTAAACAGTGCAAGAATTTAAAGATGGCCAAATTCATTGAGTTCCCTTATTTGTTTGGAGGTTTTTTTTTCTTCTTTTTCATGAAACAGAAATGCATGGGGACAGATTAATAAGGTCATACATGCAACTTTGAAGATAGCATCAAACTTATTGGCAAAATAATTAAAATGGGCATTTCCTTCAGAATAGATGTGTGGATAAAACTTGATGTAAAGATGCATGAAAACTTGATGTAAAGATGCATGAAAACTTGATGTAAAGATGCATAAAAACTTGATGTAAAGATGCATGAAAACTTGATGTAAAGATGCATGAAGTGGTGGTTAAATACAAGTTGGATCAAAGAGTCAGAAATCTGTGGGAGATGGGCTATACAAATATCTCCCTATCTGCATCACTTGGACTTTCATCATCATCCTGCCAAAATGCTGAATCAACATGAAGACAAATGACTTTAAAATCTAAGATATGGAAGTTAAGTGCTCTAATATTTAACTCACTATCTCTCCAAAAACAATTTTTCATGCACTATCACTGTTCTTATACACCTTGGTCCAAAGGATAACAGCACTACCCTGTGGAGATCTGGGCAGTGAGAGCTGGCTATACAAATAGATAGGTACAGATAGTTCAATACCATATTAACTCTATGAGTAGGGATTTTATTGTTGAAAACAAATTGACAAAACTACAACAAAATTTAACTTTTATATCCTTGATACTTTTTCCCAGGCTCTTAAAAGAACTCAGTATTTTGGAATGTATTATAACAAAATGCCTTGTATGTGCCCACTGATATAAAAAGTTATAAATGAAAAATTAAATCCATTCATTGCTATTATTTCATTTCTTTTGTGCATTAATATTTATGTATTAATTGTCAAAACATTTTTGCAGCAAAAATGTTCATCTGAAGTTATAATTAAATCTTTTTACTATTTAAAAAAGCCTCCTCATTATCAAGGTTTAGGTTGAAATTTAACATGTGCTGAATTCCTGAAAATGTCTCATATGTCACGATTTTCTTTTCTTTAATGTAAGAAAATATTGTTACTTTAATACTGACAATCTCTCTCTTTGTCTCTCTCTCTCTCTCTCTTTCTCCATATATATATATATATATATATATATATATATATATATATATATATATATATATACATACACCAACATATACCAAGCTGAAACACAAGATGCTCACTTCCTTGTTGGACATGTGTGTAAAAACTCTAGTGGGGTCTGTTATTATACAGAATAAGGTATCATAAGCTTTGCTTGATAAAACTGTATAATCCTGTATGGACATGAGTGGAAAGTTTTCCTGGTAAACCAGATAAACATTCATCTTTATCAACAAATAAGTCAAAGATGAAAACACTTCAGTTGCACTGCATCTGTGAAATATCTCAATCAACATGATCCTAATGTATACTTTAAATACATCTACATACATGAATGTGAAGAAAATTGATTTATATCCATTTATTATTCATTAAACACATGCACATACATATACACAAAATCACAAAATACATGAAAATAATGTGTTTTTTTAAATATTTATTTTATTGTAGCTTTAACAATTTTAGCCATAGCGCTATGATGTCTGCAGTGTGGCAATTGATAGCGATGTCTAGCACTGGGGCATCATGCTGCAGACATGTAGCATCATGTCCCACCCAGTCACTTTATCCTGACACCAGGCCAACCAGTCCTAACACTAACTTCTTAATGCAGAGTGCCAAGTGAGGCAGCTGTTAGTACCATTTATATAAGTCTTTGGTATGACTCAGCCAGGATTCAAACCCTCATCAAAGGACATGACATAAAGAAAATTAGTTATACACACTCAAAATCACACAAATACATGAACATACAGAAAAACAGTCATTAGTAACTACTATCTAATGAACACATGCCTTTACAGAACAGAACAAGTAATTTCCTCCTTTGGTACTAAACTTTTAAAATCTAACAAAATTTAGATTTTCAACATGTTCCTGATACATTTGTTTTTAATGCTAAACTTTACAATGATATGATGATACTTTCTGTTTGCAAATTATGCAGAAGGATAACAATAAAGCAGTCACATGCCTGGATCATTTAGGTATTTTACGAAGGTAAAATTTCACTCAAAGAATTTTCTATGAGAGATTGACTACATTACCAATTATCAACTGGCAGCTAATTTTCTCTTTTGCACTCAGAATCTCAGACAAACCTATAAAAGTTAAACTTTTCTCAAACTTATTTAAATGCCATTCTTTTCATTTTTTATTTTACATACAATAATATGTATGCATTTTGCTGAATAACTGATAATATCATATTTGCTGATTGTGTGGCTATAGTTAAGACATACAATTGAAACCAGAACTTGTTATAAAGACTGAGTTTAAAATGTAAATACCAAATATATAAATTAGTAATGACATAGTATAAGATCAAACATATCTTTCCATAAAGATATAATGATTCATAATGAAACATCTCAATGCCTTTCTTTGAATGTTACCTATGTATTGTGATTTAACAAAGAATAAGAAATACAATATAGTATCAGCGTACAAAGACTTGTGTTTTGTGTTGTTGTCAAACATAGTGCATCTACTTCCGATAGCACAATTATGGCCTCCAATAGTGGTTAAAATTTGTAGACAAGTCATTAATAAGAGAAATTTTAACTGTACTTAATATTTTCCCTCTTCCTCTCTTCACGCACTACTGGAAGTTTCTTGATAAAGACAAACCTCCCTCCGTCATAGTGATTACAAGTAAAGTGGTCGACAAGTCATTTATAGAGAATCTTGAACTTCACTTAATATTTTCCTCTCTTCATACACAACAGGAAGTTCCCAGTAAAGACAAAAGCAGCAAAAAAGTTTAGAACTGTTCGCTAAATAAATCCTTTTTCCCCCAAAGTATTTAGGACATGAGTGTTCCACTTTTTCACTTTTGTTGTCTTTCTTGGGCATTCTTTGATCCATATCCATCTTTCATATAGATTTTCAAGATATATATATATATATATATATATATATATATATATATATGTGGGCAAAAATAAATATCTGAGCTTGTTTTCACTAATTTTATATGCAATAAAATATAAATTCCCAGCCTCTATGAGTAGGCATGGATTCTGTCCAGATATCTGGGTATAACTCTAGATACAGCTATGCAAGAAGAAAACTGACCAGTAATAGCTTTATCGTCGATATACTCTACATTTATTTTTTGTGGGGTATGAATTTTCGTGGATTTGTAGTTGTTACAAACCAAAAATTTCCAATTACGTTAAAAAGATGCAACACTGAGAGAAAAATGGGGCCATTTTCCAACATTCATACATTAAAGTTCCAATAAATGACAATTTCTTGCATAACCCCAAAGAATTAATATCCACAAACACTTATATTTATAATATACATTTCTTTTCTAATTTAGAAAATAAACTGGACTTTAATTCCCCATTGATGAAAACTTTTAATAGTCTTTAAATCATCTTTCAAGCATGACCTTGTTATTATGGTTGGCTGAATTCACAAAATTTGAAGTTTTAGACACTTCATCAGGTTTCTGAAGTTATGTTAAGCAAGGTTTATCTAGCCAGTTAAATGTCCTTTATAACTTCCAGATATTAACATCTCACATAAATTAACATCAACCTTTATGACTTTCAGATATTAACATCTCACATAAATTAACATCAAAAAAAGGGTCTCTATACTTGACAAACTGTATATTCCTGCTAATAAGTTGAGTCCAACTGCAAGCAACCATGACCCTGATCTGCTATTGTATAATGTGCTGCCAGTTCAGGGTCCATGTTTTTTGTTATATTGAGAACTCCAAACAAACTGCAGAGACAGAGGTCTGTGTAGCTTGCAGATGGATTCAACTTATAAGCAAATACATATGGTAACTACAATTCACATGATTTGATTATAGTTTGAGTTTGCAGGTGGAGAGACAGAGACAGAAAGAGAAAGACCGGGATAGTACCAATTAAATTTGCTTCATATTTTTCATCAAAATCTTTGTATATTCATCTAACAGCTATCCTCCTACTTATGAGTTTTAATTAATTTTATGCAATGATCTTTGCTGGAATTAAAGACATTCTTCATGCATGAAGTTCATTCTAGTTAATTTACTTAAAAGTGTATAAAGTTCTGTGTGCATTCACTTACAGTTATCAAAATTAAAAATACCTGAATCTAATGTGATGCAAACACCCTAACATTTGTGACTGGCTAAATAAACCTCCAACTAAGTCTCATAATGATAATGAAACTATGGATGACTGTCTTACATTTTATGAGTGATAGTGAATATAATTAATAGAATTAAAGACTTTATTGTTCCTCTCAAGGTGATTACCAAATAAATCTGTACAATCAGAACAGAAACAACACCTCTGTCATATTTCCTATAAATCATAACCTCCAGAGTGCCATATTTTTCTTCAGATGCAAGACATTTTGAAAGAAAGTTAGAAAAAGATTCTGGAATTTTGAAAGAAATGTCTATTTAACAATGTAAATTCTGATCATGACAAATTTTCAAATGGAATATCCCAGGATTACTCTAGGATGCATGTTTGCAGATTTTTTCATGCTAATGTTTAAAAAAATATCACATTAAATGCACAAAATTCATGCAAAATATTTGCAAGCCTTTGTTTTCTTTACATCAATAAATTTCCCTTTATTTGGATATTCTTTTTAAGAACCCCCAACTAATTCTAAATGTTTAGTATTAGAACAGAACCTATATCTGTCCACATAACACCAACTGTGACCAAAAAAATCCATATGAAATGTCGACAACTGTGCATGTGGTCAGTCTGTATTAAAGACCATGGCATTACCATAAGATAGAGTCACCAGTCACAGACAATTAATGAATTAAGGACTAATAATCTGATAAGACAAAAGTAATTAATAGTGTGAAAGAATCTATGAAGAAGTGGAAAAGAAAAAATAGGCAACTGAAAATATGACAGTTGGTTCTTTAATGGTGTGAACAAATGCCAGATCCTTCCTGTCTTTATCTAGTGCATACTGCTTTTGACAATGTGTGAACTATTCCAGAGTAAGGCACAGGTATAATACATACTTGGCACAAGTCATATGACACAGGATATGAAAAAAAGAATACCTGGATTGAAATGTCAAACTGCATGCAAATTGTTCTATTAATGTCCCATGTACTCAATATCAGCTATATTTTGAACATCTCAATTATGCATTATTTCATCTACAATAAGACTGCAAAAATACATTCAATAAATGAAATCTGCATAAAAATGGCAGATTCTGATGGATTTATTGAGGTTTGATTAAACCCACACTTTCCAGTTACAATATCAGAAAAGTTGGCCATTTTAGGCAAAATAAATTACTTCCATTCAAAAACAGAACCTCCATTGTAAACATCCCGCACCTACCTAAGGATAAATCATGGTGTTGAAAAGGAGCACACTTCCAGTCATTTTACAAATACATTTTAAATCAGCAAAAATAAATTTTACAATGAAGAAGACTGCATTTATTTATTCTTATAAGAGGAACATGTATTACAGCAATGAATTAAAAGACTGAAATATATATATTTATATATATATATATATATATATATATACTGAAAAAAATGAAACATTAATTTGAATGAATAAAAAGAATATGATTAATTTTATTTTCTTGTGTAAAAATAAATTTAAAAGAAACTGAGTATCTACACTGCAATTAAGAAAACTGACTAATCTAAATGGACTGAGTGCAATATCTTTTAATCAGATATAATGAGGAAAATACAGACCAATACCACAATATAAATACAGCTGTATCAATCCTGCTGTAGACACCTTGAAATGTGATATGGTGAACGAACTAAAGTGAAAACTAATATGTGTGATTCATATCAGAATCTAATTTAAATTCAGGTTCGAAAGTAGAGTTAAATGCCATAAATTTATCTTTCAAAATATAAATGAAAGTACCGATACTTAATATGAATCACGGTCACCAAGGTGAAAGTGAGAAAAGTAAGCACAAGAAATGAATTAAAATAGATGGCATCTTTAGGAAGCTTGACTTCAAATTACAGTGAATGGGAAAGGGGTGAGGGATTTTGGATGACTTGGCTAATAACGTGTGTTTTGTGTCCTACAAAGGCATTTTTTTTCTAAAAATGGTGTTACCAACGTGAAAAATGTTGTAGAGAACATTGTCATATGAAAGGTATCGTATTCATATAATTAAAATCAAGGAGAAATTATTTGTTAATATAAATTTTATTTTAAATAAATGTAGCTTGAAGATTTAAAAAAAAAAATATGAATGTCTATATATTTTAGGACACATGTTCAAATAAATTGAAAGACAACAATCAATCCCAATCAAATTGTTATTCTATTAATTTAATTATCATTGTTATCAAATAATAATTATCTATTCTGCAAGTGGTTCCTATCTATGCTGTCAAATAATGAAACCCGTTGTTTGATAGAAACATCAAAAGACTGATTTTAGATAAATTTAAATGGTACACAATCATATAATTTGTCTACATTTTGTTTAAATTGTTTGCTTACTGAAAAAATGTCTAGATAATGAGATTGTAAACTACTCCAACATGCCTCAAAATAAATAGTCAAATATTAAACCTCAGGACGCCAAAAAAAAAACTTGAAAATGAAGCATACCCCGAATGTATAAATCATTTAATTTTCGATAAACTTTAACACTGCAAACCCAAACTCTCTGAAAAGTGAAAGAAAACTTTGGTCCCAAATTTAAATTTTACATTAAAATAAATCCCATAAAATTGAAACAAAATCACAACAAGATGCCAGTTTTAACATACAAAAAATTTACTCAGTGTCAGAGGACATCTGATCATACTTAATTATCATATGAAAATAGTGAACCTCATTAAACTGAAAACCCACAAACATAAAATATTGAATTTGCTGCAAATAGATTTTAGTCATGAGAGGTTGCCCTGTACAAATTCATTACTTTACCTATTAAAATATAAAATAATATTGACTGACAGCTGAGATAGTGAATGCTTTTCTTTACGAAAATTCAGATGGCATAAAGACAACCTTGCTCTGCTAAAATTGTTACCTATTTAATGCATGTGTATGCTTTCATATTTGTTAAGGTAGGGGAAATGAAGAATTGAGTGAATTTATGTGCAAATTTTAAATAGTATAAAATGAAATTTAAAAATCAGACAAAGAAATATCAAATTTAAACAGCAGTAAAAATCACTGAGTGTCAGTACTGCACCAAAGGCTGAAAAAGTGCAGGTTCATAAAGATAAAATTAGTTCATTATTATCAATCTTCTTAAATCATTGAAAAACAAAAGTGAGGAATGCTGTCTTCTGCTAGAATATATTTCTTGAAAATAAGCATAATAACTCCAAATTATATATATATATATATATATATATATATATATATATATATATATAGAGAGAGAGAGAGAGAGAGAGAGAGAGAGAGAGAGAATGATAAATATACACCAAACAGAATGGAAAGTGCTATCCCTGGATTCTATAGAAGAATGCTTGATAATTGTAGGCAGAATTAATATTTAATACAAATAATACTATCATACAGGTATGATAGTATTATTTGTATATATATATATATATATATATATATATATATATATATATAAACTTTCAACTCACCTGCTAGAATTCGACCTCTGGGTAGCAGCATATTGCTATGTTGTTTTGTTACTTTCACTTTGAACAGAATGCCTTATGTTCATACACTGTATAACACTTTTATTCAAGCAGTGCAGTTAGATACATCAGTTTCTACATCTATATAACTGTGTACATTGCAAATTTGTAACTGCTTACTGAGACACCAGGAGACAGAAAACTGCAGATATAGTATATCAACTCTTCCAACACAACCTTGACTTGAGCAACAATCTAGATTCCACTTTTCACACTACCCTTATTAGTGAGTGTGACATTTTTCCTAAGATGATGTTCATTTCTAGCAAGTCATTGATCCTGTTAATTGACAGCTGGGCAGGTGCTTAAGACTCAGGCTCCACCCCTTGAAGGGATCTTGTCAAGTCCTATGGATCCAACATTGCAGACAGGTGGACCCGCCCATTAATCCTATAGCAGGCCCACAGTTGCTGCTATTTAAACTCAATCCATTGTGTCCGATGAACAGATAAACGCTTCAGAACACCTCTTAATCTAGGATTTGTTACAGTTGTAAAAACAACCTTTACACCTGAGTAAAGACCTTGGAGAGTCCCCACATTGGATTAGACTGGTCTCTATCTTTGTGTTTATAAACATTTACAAACAGATTTTATAACATTTTCATAGATACCATACTAACAATTTTTTTCAAACCTTCTCAACACCTCTTGATTTTCACTGTTCTCCTAAATACACAAATTAGTCCTATGAAATGCAATAAACAGAATTAGAGTGCTATGCGTTATGTTAGTCACAAAAAATTAATTAAAATAAATTACATTTAAAGGCTTCAAGTTTATTCTTTTCAATTTCCTTTACAGTTAATCTGATGTCTTTTTTCTACTCTTTGCTGTTCCAATCCAATGATCCAAAACTTTAAGGAAGTTTAATCTCTCATAAAATGAAAAGCTTCAAATTGAGAATAATACTTTTTAATAAGGAAAAGAATAAATCTTTATAATATCTATTTAATTCTGTCAAACCTGCTTAAATGACTATCAGGTAACCTGCATAAATGACTATGAGGTAGCTTGTTTAAATGACTATCAAGTAACCTGTTTAGATGACTATCAATACATTATATGCTTGATAATTATGGATATCTAAAATAAATTAAATGACACATACATTCTTTTATGTTATTCTTCTAATTAAAACTGCTATTTTTTGCTTGAATCTTGATCAAAGGAGTTATAAAACTCTATACATTTCAAGAAAGCAAAACAAGAATCAAGTTTTATTAGAACATAATCTATCCCAAATAATTCTGTTTCTGCTAAAAATATATTTGTTTCCATTCAAGAGTAAAAGTTAGTCTCAATATTATTGAGAAAAAAAGTTGAAGAAATTTAAACATTTTGCCCTCCTGAGGTTGGATATAGGTTTCAAAAGGTGGATTAAATTGTTTGACTGGAAATTTTGAAATGTAGAGTAAATGCAGGTGCTTGTTATAAAACTGGGTATTTTTCTTATTCAAACTGAAAATGGACTAAAAGGTCATATAATATAGTTCACTATAAATGTATTTTAACAAATCCAAAAATAATATTTTATTTCACTATTATGGGATATTTTTCAAACAATATTTTCCTATCAGAAAATGCATTTTCTTCCCATCTTCAAATAAAAGTCAGACTCAGAAATTTTGAAAATGATTAAGAAGAATAAAAAATGGTATCTTTGCCCTGATGAGTTTGGTCACAATTTTATAGAAGTGCACTAAATAATGTAATTGGAATATTTTAAAGAAAAAGTACATTAGATCTGAAAGACAAAGATTGGGTACATGCTTCTATAAAACTCACTATGCTTCTATAAAACTGAAAATTCAAATCAAAAGGTTAATATACTATCTGTTGATCTACTTCCTCCCCCCCACCCCCACCCCCACATACACACCACCAACCTTTCAAGTTCAGGCACGTAGAGAAGGTCCAATACACCCTTCTTGCATGATTTAACTGAGGAGACTAATGGAGATAACCTTTGTTGACCTGGGATGCATCCCATGATGTTTGCACTGAAAAGGTCTCATACTTTTAAAAGAGTTATTTTTAAAGAAATTTTTTAAAAATATTCTGATGACTTTACCCTTTGTTGCCTTTATTGGGATGCCTAAACTTGGTGATATATAGCCAGTACTGGACTTATGTGCCATTAACCCCCCCCCATACATACATACTTATATATATACATACATACCAATATATGTTGATACATATATATATATATATATATATATATATATATATATATATGCATACATACATACCAATATATGTTGATACATACATACATATATACATACATACATACATACCAATATATGTTGATACATACATACATACATATACACATACATACACACATACATATATACATACATATATTCATACATACCAATATATGTTGATACATACATACATACATACATACATACATACATACATACATACCAATATATGTTGATACTGTTGGGAATGCAAGCACAAATTATCAGTGTACAATTAATTCTTGTACTACATATAATTATTTTTATGCCATGTCATCATTTAAATGGTGATACTAGTATGGTAGATGATGCATTGGATATGGCCAAGTTGTTCCAAGGTTTTTCTAATTTTAGCAATGGTAACCATATTTCATAGCAGATCTGCATTATTTGAATAATATGCACCACTTCATGCCAAGCAGCATTCTGTCAATTGTGGTCAAATTCTGATGAGTAATTTCTAGAAAGGTTTTACTATTTATAGAAATGGTGGCCATATTGGGCAATGGTTCAAAATCTGTCTATCCAAAAAATTTGAAAGGCCTTAGTGCCAGACACTATTTTGTAAAATCTTCTGCAAACTGATTAAACATTTTTTGAGAAGTTGTAAATTGTGAATGAATGACACATGCAGATCAGAGAATACATAATGGCTGGACAAAGGGCAATAACATAAGCTCATCTGGTTTTACATATTTCTTTGCAATCACTTACTTCTTAAATTTTCAGTTTGTGTATACTCCTAAATTTCAAGTTTTTGTAACTTATACATCTGTTTTGATAATCCTTTGGTGAGAGACTATTTGATTAACAGGTATATAACAGAGTATCAATGCATTAAAGATTACATTGTACCCAGGCCCTGGGAATAAAGTGTCTTATCCACAGATATGCCATAGTTGCCAATTTGGAAAGCTTGTTGCTGGATTTGAATCTGCACTCTTCTGGTTTTGAGCTGCAGCAGCACCTTTATATGGAGATAAAAGTTTGCTTTAAGGCACAGCAACACAAGAAAGTAGATGCAAGTAGGTTGTTTAGTACCTGTCTAAAGATCTAAAGATGCACCACAGTAGTTTACCTGGGCTGACCCATGAGAGAGAGAGAGAGAGAGAGAGAGAGAGAGAGACTGTAAGAAAGTGTCCAAGTCTGCAGTGGAAACAATTAAAATATCCAAAATATAAAGACTTAAATGACAAAAATAAAAGTATTCTAATCGATACTTAACATTTGTCCAAAATTTCTTAATTTTATGCTGCTAAATTTAAAAGTAAAAACATATACTGAAGATAAATACTGGGATTTATAGTGCCACTTATTTCATGTGAATTTTTTTTAAAAAGAGGGTGTGGATGTAGTCTATATTTGCATAGGGTTTAACAGAACATCAGCACAATCTTGGCAAGGATGATGAACTATCTCAACAAGTACAAACACCTAGGAGACCCCCCAAGACATGCAAAAGTGGAAGTCATGAACATCGCAGAATGTGTATGAAATACAGGAAGTCTGTGGCAAGTCTACCTGGATGTATTGCACCTATATGTTGTTGCTGTCAACAACACCAATACCACAATATGTGATAACTAATTACTTGACTGATCAAATGTCATCCAAGACCTAGATAGAGCAGCAGCATCTGAACTGACCTTCAGTGTTTTCGGATTCAATGAAAAAGATCACTCTGACTTGACAATAAAGACCAAATTACCCTCAAGTCACCACACAAAAAACCCCAGTGAAATATCTTAAAATGTCCCCATATCAGAAGTAGAGTTGGATATGGATACCTACAGTCAGCTATTTACCTGTTCCATCTTCCCATATACTGACAGAAGTACAGTTACAATTCCGTTACCTGCTGTGCTAATTGACCCTTTGGAGCTGTTGTAATTATAAATACCTAATTACCACCGACTATCTCCAACTGGGAAATTTGTCAACACACTGTAAACTTACAATTTACAACCTTATTTTCTGCCAAATTTATGAATTCAAGGTGAATCTTTCAGGTAGGTCTGACACAGCAATTGGGATATGATAACATAACTTATACAACACACACTGGGGGTACTATAGTAATGCTCAAGGTTTGTTTTAAGAACTAAATACAATAAACAGCAGTTAACAAATTATGATGAATTCAATTAGTGACACTATTATTATTATTGCTTCTGTTGTGGTATTGTTTTCACTCATGTCAGGTTACAGATGCTTTGAAAGAAAAGCATAATAAAATTACCTGTTGTGACCACCCCGAAATAAAGATGACTTCCCATTAAGAAGCACATTGTTTAGTATGATTTACATATGTAAAAGACGATAAAGGATACTTATCCTCTGAAATGAAGCCACCTCTGATTATGAGAACAATTTTCCCCATTTGATGATGATCTTAACTGATCTATCACCATAGATAGTATAGATGACCACGCACAATCATTAGCATTACACATTATATACATCTCAAGTATTTTATGCTTGATGCTAAGGGGGTGTGTATTAGTCCTAATAATTTAATGTAAACTTTAAATTTTCATGATAAACAGTTGAATAATAGTGAAGTTATGATGATTTAAATTTGTATATGATGAATAATGTCTGTCATTAGGTGATGGACATGTGATCGGAATGTTTGAGCTTCTCAATTCGCGTGTCAGTCGTGTGATGCTTCACACATTGGACAGCAATAGAACTGGTTTGCAGTACAGAAGTATCAGCAAGTATTAGGCTTTGTTTGACATACAGTAACAATCTCTGCTAATCAAGGAATGGTGGCTATTGCACTATCCCATTAATCAAAGCAACGTTTAGAGTGCATACCTCATCCCTGTGTACCAAAGACAATGGTGAATTATCATTGCTGAACAGCCTCGTTAGATCTGTCATAGAGTATCAGTTGTTCTAAACTGAGCAGAAACCTTTCAAACTGAATAAATAAAAATATTTGATAGGGTTGATGAATAAATACATTTTAATTTGATCCCATCCCTGGCATGAACAATTGGAGTGAGTATAAAATGCATCATTATAAGAAATGCACAAAGCAGGTTGGATTATACTAAACAAATGACCAATAACGACCATTGATAACTACGTTAGATTCTCTATGTAACTTTCATCAGCTGTTTGATTAATCAAGGACCCATAAATATGATTCTGCAAAAAAATCATAACCAGCTGAACATTTCTATAAATTCTTAAGAGGAGGTATCATAAGCTAGCATGAATAAAGAAGGGATTTGGAAACAAAAATTGTGAAACAAAACATGATTGCCTTGAGAAAGCATTTCAATGGTAATACATCTGCCTTGATTATACAAAGTAATCATATACAGAACAATAAGAGAAGTCAAATATAATATGTAAATACAACAGATTTTTTATTTAAATACCCCCCCCCCCAATTCAATATGACTCAATGATTTTGGAGTATATTCAAAATGCTTTGCAGATAAAACAAGTTTATAAGAAAGGACAGATACAGGCTGACCAAATTTATGCAAATTTGTTTCCTCATAATTGCAGATATACAGATGGATAAAGATTTAAATTCCTTCATCTATTGCCTAATTATTTTCTGAAATGTCTCTAGCACTTGCACAAGATCCAGCAATGGGTCTATTGGAAGGTTTTCACATTCAAAACTTGCTAAGAAAGTTGTCATTTTGTTTGATTGAATGATTCTGATTGTTATTATTATTATTATTATTATTATTATTATTATTTATAGATATACTTGTTACTAAATATAATAGTTTTGTTTCAGACAGAATGATTTATTTAACTGAGAGTCAATAAAAGAAGCAAAATAATTCTCCTAGAAGTAAATTGTAAAACAATGTGTATTGTTCTTCCTGGGTTAATGTGTATATAGATAATTGGCATATTTTATCAATATGCTACACCTTGGAGAAATTATCACAGTTCCCAGTTTCAAGAACCTAATTAACTTGTCTAATGAAAACACAGGTATCTACCTGAGCAACTAACATCCTTTGATCTAATCTCACCTGTAGGGTTTCACAGGTAACTACCAGATACTAGTAAACCTTACCTTAAGAATCTAGGAAAAAGAAGATCAGGATTGTGGAGAAAGGTAGATTTATTTGCATCACAACATAGGAGCTGCATTTAATCTGATAAGAGCCAAGAAACTGTGATGGAATGGTGGGCTTAATTGGAAAAGAATGAAGTCTATTCTTGATATCTGGCTGGGTTTTATTGTCTTAATGAAAAGTTTTTAAAACCACTGTTTGGAAAACAAGATAAAGTAAAGCACCATGTTGTGAAATTATGATGTAACAGCTGGAATTTGTACTCTGAACCTGGACTGAAAGGCTGTAAATCTGTGAGGTTAATCATGATTCATAGCTTCATGAGGATTTTTTTGTTTGGAAAAAAAAGGTTGGTTAAACTGAAAACTATAATTCTCCTAGATTTGCAAATTTCCCATCATGAATGCGAAGTGATTATTTGACTGGGCAAAGATTGAAACAATCATAGATCTTTGCTTCAATTATTTGGCAAGAATATGTGTTTGTCCATAGATTTTATTATCAGTATTCAAAACTGGATGAAATGAAAAACAAATGATTGGTTAATGGAATATTTATTTCAAATATCATCATTTAAAGTATATAAAAGATACCACATCAAGTGATATGGGAGACTCAACAAAGAGGTTAAGCTTAATTTGTTAACAGCAAACTTTATTTTGATAGTCTGATTGACATGAGGGCTGAAAGACAATAGAGAAATAGAAAATCTGATAACTGCTAAATAACTATTTTTTAAAAAATGTTACATAACATATTGTACTAGTAGCAGATAGTAATTACCAAATATTGAGCAAAGAAACAATTATTTGCATATTAACAAACAAGATATAAAAAATTGGGGTTGGGGTGAATTTTAATTTCAACCCAGATGATTGATCTGGGCTTCATAAACATATGCCAATCACTGATTGGTCCATAACTGATAAATCTGAATAGGCTGAAAATATTTACTATATTTTTTCATATCACATAATTGGTAATGGTAAAATTGCAAGTATCCAGAAAAATTTTGCCACCATATTATTTGTTTCAGACATGTTTATGAGATCCCTTCATTGGTGATAGACAAAAAAAAGGTCATATTAACTGCAAGCTGTTTTGCACTTATTTTACATTTTCTAAAAGATTTCATTTTAAACAAGTCAAACAGTTTAATAAAAGGAAAACAATTATTCATTTATATCAAGTTATGGAAAAATCATAATCAAATACTTGGTCATTTGAATTTTCCTACCAATTTTCAAGTACTTATCAATAATTTGTCACACAGCTAATTATTATTATTATTATTATTATTATTATTATTATTATCAAATGGATGTTGGTGATGATAATGATGATGAAGAAGAATCTAAATATAATTCCTAATAAAGTGGATGAATTATAATTCTGTCTAAAGCTAATCTGGCTGGTATCCATGTCTTTTTCAGAGTATCTTTAATAATATAGGTATACAGTACTTGAAGGAAAGTATTTGTCTACAATAAACTGCTATAGTTGATTCAAGCAATTTGAACAACAATGCTTCTTAGGATATTGTGTAAGTAATTTTCAGCTGAGACTGACTAACCTGTTGTAATTTCATGGTGCAGTCAATACATCTGATGGCATGGCTAAACACTGCCCTTATATAAAAAAATGACAATGAGAATTTCATTTCTGGAGAATAATGGATTAGACAGTACATTCAGTGTTAAGACTATGCTGTATTACAGATGATACTTTTATCCTATTACTGAGTCAATCAATTTTTATCCCCAAACCAACACATTAAAAGCTTTGTGGCAAAAACATCCAAATCACCTCTTGAAAGCTTCCTACTGATCAGAAGTGAAATTGCTACATTTGTAACTGTGGTAACCTTATCTAAAAACTAAAATTGATTGGGTTTTGAATTGGAGAGAAAATATTGAGAAACAGCTGCCCATGGTTTTGTGGGACACTTTTGTTTACAGAGTTGGATGTGGATAGTGCTTCAAGCTGATGGGATGTGTTTTAGCAGGAAAACTGCGGGTTTTCGTTTAAACACTTGGAGTTGTCTCCCTGGTGACTGAGGTTTCCTCCACTTGAGGATTCACTTACACCACACTGTGAGTACAGATTTCTCGGCTGCCAGAGTCCAGTTGTGAACTGATAGTGTTTCCTGTGGTTTCCCCAGAGATGAAGAATTGACAACATGGCCCATTATGTGGAATGGACCTTATCTCACCAGTTAATAATCTCCTGAATGAACTCATTTAAGTAAAAAGGTGGAAGCCTCCATATTAGAGGACAATGGAAAAGTTGGTTTGGTTTGGTGTTTAATGGCACAGCAACACGTGGAGGTTATTTAGTGTCAAGGCAATTGGAGTAAAGTGCCCTACCCAGGGACACACCACAGTAGCCAACCTGACTGGTCCTATGGTAGGATTTGAACCTGCATCCTCTTGATCACAAGTATAACATGCTAACCACTGAGCTACAATGGCTCCCAGGAGAATTTTATAAAAGAGACATTTAAAGTAGACTTTTTTTTTATAGATATTCAATCTACTAAGTAATTCTTGTAAAATGCTTTATGACATTACTGACATTACAAGCCTGGGAACATATTACATAGAAAAATTATTATCAATTAGTTGATATATGACATGAAATCACATTGAAAATATGATGACTAATTAATCCATTATGGCTAACACAGGAAAATATTCACTAAAACATGTTTATGTGAACATTTTGTCTGTTGTAGGAAATGTTTTAATTAAGATCCTCACTTATAAATGAAGGAAGTAAGTGTTTTTTAGCATGATAGTCGATTCATGTTCCATTTATTTTGTATCTTAGGATTTAAAGTGTGCCTCATCTAAATCATGGTTCCAATTTCCGTCAATAAAAAAATCAATAGGCAATACGTTTCTGGCTTAGTCGCTTGGCAAAAATAAAATTGTAAACAAATCATTTTTGCTCACCTATATAAAGGTATTCTTTGATGAACAGGTCTTTGCACTGGTCTGTTTACATACTATTGCCTTTCCATCACTAATTAACTCACTGAATATGATGAGGTTTGCTTACTTTATTGCGATGGTTCTGGAAGATATTGTCCATTTTAATACAACGTAAAAATACTTGAATTAATCAAAATTTTGTGGTGACAAAAATATGCGCGAAAAAGACAACATTAAGTGAGCATAAAGTTTGTTTAATACCTCTTGTTGATAGAAGAAGGGTAGAATTGGTTAGAGTAGCTTGTTTACCCTCCCTAAAAGGCGTCTATAAGATCACTGTGCATCTAGAGGGGTCACAGCTGGTAAACAAAGTTGAAGAAAAGGAAGTGCTAAAAAGGAAAATTTTTCTTTCATTATATCATGAATGCTGTATTTGTTCAAACCTGAATCACCTGCAGCTAAAGAGGTATCTTGTGTTGCAGACATTACACACTTAAACACTCAAGTTTTATTCTTTGCTTTCAGGGAGATGGCATTCCCAGATAAATGATTAAGTAGATATACAATTCATTGGTTGGCGAGACAGTAAAATTCATGTCTGTTTATTCAAAACTGAATCAATAGAAACTTTAATTTTCACCTTCTTTCATCTTGTCAGTTGCATTGAATATGAAAATGAAAAGTTCTATCATTTCGAATTTGCTGGGAAAGGACAAATTATAATATGTCTCAGACAGTTTACAAATTAAACAAAACCTAGTGTTCGCGAAATTTGGGAATATTTTCTCTGGACAATGAATGCTGGGTCACTGCGATTTCATTTGAATGATATCCTTATGACTGATTTGTGTTTGTCCTTGTCTAAATTTTTCAAGGTGTCTAGTTTCTATTATATCTGTATAGCTGAAGCTGGGTACATTTATATATCAAAGTCAAATATAAATTTGTCTTCATGTAATGCTTGGAAGTTAACATAATAGAATGTTGAATGAGGAAAATATATATTAGTGACATATCTAAGTACACATCAGAAAAACATAATTTACTGAAATAATTATGAAGGCATTTCAAAAGCTCAAGGGAAAAAAAACATAAATGAAAATGTATCTACATGTACCTCAAGATATATATATATATATATATATATATATATATATATATACAAAAACTGTCCTTACTATCATCAAAATCTGCAAATGAACACTTGAAGTAACAAACTTATTTGATTTAAAATGAATCTTTCCCATTTGCTGACCTTAGGTAAAACCATGGTAGCTCAGTTGGAAAAGCATCACGCCCAGACCAGCTCAGGTCAGCTGATTTTATGTGCTCCTTGGAAAGATACAGTCAAGTAGTTGACAATTGTTTTCTTGTCATGATATGGCCTTTATTTTGTTCAAAATGCTGTTAAAAACTCTGTATAAGAGCAATGGTTTTTGAATATTAATATCTAATCCATCAAACATATGCTATATTTATATATCACCTTTACAACCTTAGTCTTTTTAACCACAAAAAATACATCTCCTTAATGACTTCTTAACAATTAAATATAAAAAGGTTTATGTGAAATGCTGTGTCTTGTATGTCAATGGCATTATGACTTGTTCTTGGTATGGGTTTAACACCATTTTTCTGCACATGATAGGCTATACAGGTCGGCTAGTATAACTGGTGGACGAAGAACCTGGGCAAAGCTCTGGAAGAACCACCGACCCACGGGGAAACTACTGGCAAGCTTTCTCAAATTCTCTAATTGGCTGAGCACAAGACTTGAAATGGCAGTGATTGGTAAAGGCAAGTGTTTTCGACCACTTGCCCACCTGGGGCACCACATTATGATTGTTTATGCGGGCAAGACTGAAACTCTTAGTATATCAGGGTACAGACTTTTGGCTTTGTAATATCCTACCAAAAGAAAAAAAAATCAATACACCCATTTATAGTCACTTATATGTCGAATTCAACTGCAAACACCAAGATCTGCCATCACATAATGCACCAGAAGATGTGGGTCTATGCAGTGTGTTAGGAGTAATCAATAATACAAACAATATAGATCCTGATCTGGCAGCACATTATGTGATGGCAGATCATGATTAGTTGCTTGAAGTTGAACCAGACTTAAAAACAAGTATAGATAGCATCTCCATCATATCTTTAACAAGGCACTTAATATTGCTGATTCCACTGCTGCCACCATAAATGTGATAGTATATTTTGCCATTAACTGTTCAGACAAAAGATAGTACTTTGGGGGGATTACAGACTGAATTACAAATATTTAGGATTAAGCTTTTAAAATGTGATTTGAAAAATGTGAATTTTTATCTCTGAAAAAGCTGAGATAATGTGTTATGGAAATTAAGTGTAATTTTTCAGGAAGTATTATTATTTGTTTATTACTGCAGTCCCATATTGATGCTTATCGAAAGTAAAACAAATTAAGAGATTATCAAATTTCATTTCAGAAAATTATGGAAATTTTGTTTTACATAATATTTACATATACGGTACTCATTCATTATAATGCTATGCATAGCATTTGCTGAGTATACTACCTTATTATTAAGTACATGATAAAGTACTCCCTCATCACGATGCTATCCAGTGGAGTCACAGAGTATACTGCCTTCTCATTAAGTACATGATACAGTGCTCTCAATTACAATGATGTCCATAGCAGTCACAGAGTATATTACCTTATTATTAAGTACATCATACAGTACTCCCTCATCATAATGCTGTTTATGGGAGACACATAGGATACCACCTTATTACACATAGGATACCACCTTATTACTAAGTATATTTTATAGTATTTCCTCATTATAATACTGTCCGTTGGAGTTACAGTATACTGACTTATTAAGAATATGAAACAGTATTCCATTATTGTAATGTTGACTACAGAAGTCAGAGTAAAATGCCTTATAATTAAGTAAATAATACAGTACTCCCTGATTACAATGTTGTCCAAAGTAGGAATCACCAAGTATAATGCCTAATTATTAACCACATAATACAGTACTCTCTTATTACAAAGCTGTCCATATGAGTCACTGAGTATACTGCTTTATTATTAAGTACAGGATACAGTATTCTCCATTACAATCATGTCCATAGGAGTCAGAGTACATGATACAGTATTCTCTATTACAATGCTGAGTGTACTGCTTTATTATTAAGTACACAATAAAGTACTCTCCATTACAATACTGTCTATAGGATTCACTGAGTATACTAACTATTAAGTACATGAGACAGTATTCTCTCATTACAATACTGTCCAATGTCAGAGTATACTGCCTTATTAAGTACATGATACAGTACTCCTCATTACAATGCTGTCCATAGAAATCACTGAGTATACTGCCTTGTTAAGTTCATGATACAGTACTCCTCGTTACAAAACTGTCCATAGAAATCACTGAGTATACTGCCTTATTAATTTCATGATACAGTACTCCTCGTTACAATGCTGTCCATAGAAATCACTGAGTATACTGCCTTATTAAGTACATGATACAGTAATCTCTCATTACAGTGCTGTCCATAGAGTCATTGAGCATACTGTCTTATTAGGTACATGATACAGTTATTCTCATTACAATGCTGTCCATAGGAGTCATTGAGTATACTGCTTTATTAAGTACATGATACAGTAATCTCTCATTACAGATACTACCTTATTAAGTACATGATACAGTATTCTTATTACAATGCTGTCCATAGGAGTAACTGAGTATGCTACTTTATTGTTTTGTACATGATTACATATAATTTCACAACCACTTATTGAAACGGTATCTATGACCATACTCGCCTCAAAAATGGAATGGTTTGTAATAAAGCACCTTGTAAGTGAGTGCTGCACTTCGTAATTAATATTGAAAATTATTTTCTTACTGGACTTGGCCTATAGTACAAGTCACATGGGTCATATATGCGCATTTACTCATTTTAAGTTAAATATAAATTGTTCTTTAAAAATTTAACATTAATTTTCTTTAACCAAAATCTATTCAATCCTGATTAATGAATGCTCTGCACCTTAACTGTCACCAAGAAACTTCCAGTGAAAATTATCTATCACCATGGACTTTTACAATGGTGGTCCTGTACTAAACTTGGGTCAAAATAAGAGTGCGTCGAGTGGAATCATCACAATTAAGGGTATTACGAATTTGTTTATCAATATGTGTATCTTTCATTGTGACCTCACAGCATGCGACATTCGATCCAGATTGTACTGGATCACACCTTTAGGTTCATTTCGTCCAAAAATGTCTACGTACTTTAACATTGATTTTGCCATATGCACCTCTCAGGGCATCTAAAAATGACCTTCCAAAGGAATATGGATGTATTCGAATCCAAATGAAGTGAATACTTGCCACTTAAAGTATGTAGAATCAAATTATAAAAAATGATACTCATTACTGAAATAGTCAGTGATGAATGCCTACATGACCCATGTGACTTGTACTATAGAAGATGTGAAAGCATATGCAGAAACAATTTAGTGAAATAAATAATTCCTGGCATTGTTTTTACATGTTGGATCAGTGGATCATAATGACTTTCTTAGAATGAACACATAGATATGCATGAGATTGTACTCAAAATCCTAACACATGCTGATAACATTGGCAAAAATGTGAGCATCATGTGATTTACCAATGCACTGGCAGCTTGTCGGATCTTCAGGGCTAATGTCTGTCACCTATCCAAATGCCACTATATATCCCACATAAGTTCAATTAATCATAGCTTAAACAATGTTCAGCCACATGTAATTAAATTTTCAATACGCACCTAAAGAATTACCACTTATTATCCTAGGTTAAATGTGAACATACAGTGCTTTGATTTTACATGATGTGCTACGCTTATGGCTACAGTGTGGTTATATCTCTGTTCATGTGATTGGTCAAGTGATAAAATGACTGTTGCATTGTATAGCTTAATGGATTCAAATAACATACATTCAGCAAAACTTGTCTCTAATGGACACTCAACAGACAATAAAACTTGTACTTAGTGGACAAGTATTTTTTTTTTTATTCAGGTTAAATGTGATACCAAAATTAAGGTAAGATATTTAAAATGACCATTATCAGCAGAATTCCATTACATGAAGGTGTCGACTTGGCCAAGTTTCAATACAAACAGTCATGACTGAATGAAAATTAATGAAAGGTTGAATAAATTATAGGCTAACTTATGAATGTTAATATGGAAAACCATTAACATAAATTAGAAATCTAAATGTTTTAGTTTCAGTATAAGAAACATTAAACCAATGGCTTGAGTATACAAATGTAATTAGCATATACATAAATTAACTACATTTGATTTGTATTACTTACACATTTTCATGAAACAATATGATCATCTCTCTATTCAAAGTAAAACAACATTTTCAATAATGTTTATTTGCTATTTTATCGACTTCCCTCTTACAGTAATGGCTACATATAAACTGTACATTATTTTAAATATGAAAGGGTACTTTTGTGGGGCTTTGACAGAATGAAATAAAAATAATTACCCCAAAAATTTCCTTTAAAAAACCATTCATCCTAATTGATCAGATTTCTTGTTTTGTATTAACCACAGGGAATGAACACAACAAAATCCCTCAGTTATCTTTTATTAAATATGACATGACAAAACATGCCAAGTGGAGAAGATAAAATAGGAATAAATCATATCAGGTTCTTGTTTCATACCTAGGGGGTGCTGTGCTGATGAGAAAAGAAACCCAGCGAAACAGTATGGCCTTTCAGTAATTCAGGCCAGTACTAAATGAAAAACTGTAGCAATGTTTGGGGATCATTAAAGTAAATAGCAGAGCATATCAAAGTTAACTTCATTGAATAATAAAAGCTATACTGAAAGAATTGCTAACTGCATGACACTCATGTGTCATTTTCTTTGTTTTGATGTACCGAAGCTTGCTCAGCCATGCTTTGTGAGGTGGAATAAATCAGTTCCATAGCTGATAGATTTTCTGTATATACAATTTCTAATGACTGAATTAAAATGATCTGACAATAGGGGTACTGGGAAAGGCCAGACCTGCAAGCTTTAAAATTTAACTCTGGACCAAGAATCAAAACTTTGACTTCCTCATTATTAACTTTTCAATTCACTTAAAGTTACTGCAATATTGTTAATATGATTGTATTAGATTAAATATCTTTTATTTCTGTCTAATTTAAATAAATTTATATAATCAATAAATGAAAGCTTAATTTTATTTTCCTGTATTATCACAATATCATTTTATGAGCACATTTATTTGTCTCTTTTTGATTCATCAGCCATCTGAATCATAATATTTTTCTCTTTCCTTCTAGAAAAAGTCTTTAACACAAGAATTGTAAAAGTTTTCCATGATTGTTCATATACATATATTAAAATACAAACTTTGAACCAGACACTTGGATTGTATCCCCTCCACTTTCTACAGTTCTGATTATAACATGGATATCAATTACTGTGCCATGTTTTAAAATTACATCCTTGTAGTGATTTTGAACTTTTACCTGTGAATGTCACATTGAAAATATTTCTTCTACTTTACTCCAGGGTAATATTGTCACTTGCTTTTGCCACCCAAATGTTGAAATGTCATATTCTTGTATGAAATAAAAATTATTGATTAATTTATTCATTATTTGATTGAATTGTTATACAATTATTTGCCTTTTTTTAGGTGAATATTACACTTTATAAACAAGTAAACTTCCCACTGAGTGACATCAAGTGATGCCAATATGTAGGATTTGCTGGTTCATAAAATATTCATATTATTTTATCACATGATTCAGTGCAAGAAGCAGAATTTCACATTTTTCAGAAAATAAAAATGCCACTTCAGCTGCAAAATGCATTGAATTTAAAAGTACAACATCATGTTAAGAAAACAATGATGTCACAGCAATGCAAATTTATGCTGAATTATCACAAATCACATGATATTATCTCATCCATTGAAGACCCACCTCAAATGTAATAATGACAAATAATTGTTTATATCTTGCCTGTGTATCAAAATACAGTAAAACCTGTCTAGGCAGTCGATGAACATGGAAAAATTTGTTCTTTATAGAAAAGAAGTTTTAGATGCACTTTGATTGGTATGCACTGGCTTTAACCTAGATTTTACTGTCTGTTAAAAAAACTCTTTTTCAACTTATATATCTAGATTTAATGATTATAAATACACATATCAAGTTCCAAAACTATACATTTGCCAAAAAACAGGTGCTTTATGAAGTCAAATATATTATACAGCTAACAACATTTATTTTGTAACAATTGTTCTTGTTTATATGCAGTAAAAATATATACATTAATAACAAATATAAGTGCCCTTTGTCCATGTTAGGTATTAGTTATACATCAGACAACTATATATGGATTTTCCCCAGGGATTCCTAAAAGTGTCAGGTTTTAATGAATCTAACACTTTTCATGGTAAAAAGCCTGTCAATTATAATATTTAACTGTTATTAAATGACATATTCACAAACTATACTGCATCAGCCATTAACCACCACCACCAGCCAAACCACCCTGCCCAAAAAATACATGCAGATACCTATGGACTACTGACCAATACTAATCTTGGCAAAGGTGTGAGCATCATGTGATTCACAGATGCACTGGAAGCTTGTTTAACACTGAGGGCTAATGACCACTATACATTCTATATAAATTCAAACTGTGGTAGCTTAAACAATGGTAAACCACTTTTAAAGGACAATTTTAGTACGCACTTAAAACAATCAACACTTATTCACATATGGTAAATGTAAACATACAATACTTTGATTTTATATTATCTGCAATGCTAATGGCTACAGTAGCTATTTCTGCTCTGGTGATTGGTCAAGTGATAAAATGACTGTTGCATTTTACAGCTGAAGGGATTCAAATAACATACATTCAGTGAAACTTGTCTCTAAAGGACACTCAACTGACTATAAAACTATTACTTTGTGGACATTTATCCTTTACATACAAGATGGCTTTTCATAACAAAATTAAAGCAAGATTTTAAAATGACTCTTAACAGCAGAATTCCTTTAAACTGAAGTGTCAGCTAGGCCAAGTTTCAATAAATTATAGGCTAACTTATGAATGTTAATATGGAAAACCATTAACATAAATTAGAAATCTAAATGTTTTAGTTTCAGTATAAGAAACATTAAACCAGTGGCTTGAGTATACAAATGCTGTAATTAGCATATACATATGTGAACTACATTTAATTAGTATTATTTATGAATTTTCATGAAACAACATGACCAGCTCTCTATTAAGAATAAAACAACAGTTTCAATAACACTTATTTGCTATTTTATTTATTTACCTGTTACAATAATAGATACATATAAAATGTACATTATTTCAACTATGAAATGATACACCCAAGTGACTATGACAGAATGAAAAAATTATTACAACAAAATTTCCTTTAAAAAACCATTCTACCCAATTGATCAGATTTCTTGTTTTGTATTAACCACAGGGAATAAACACAACAAAATCCCTCAGTTATCTTTTATTAAATATGACATGACAAAACATGCCAAGTGGAGAAGATTAACTTGGATAGATCATATCAGGTTCTTGTTTCATACCTAGGGGTGCTGTGCTGATGAGAAAAGAAACCATGTGAAACATTATGGCCTTTCAGTCATTGAGGCCTGTACTAAATGAAAATTTATAGTGATGGTGGGGGATCATTAAAGTATATAGCAGAGTATATCAAAGTTAACTTCATTGAATAATAAAAGCTATACTGAAAGAATTGCCAACTGCATGACACTCATGTGTCATTTTCTTTGTTTTGATGTACTGAAGTTTGCTCAGCCATGCTTTGTGAGGTGGAATAAATCAGTTCCATAGCTGATAGATTTTCTGTATATACAATTTCTAATTGCTGGTGAGTTAACTTGGGAATAGGAACACTCGGAATGACCAGACCTGCAAGCTATAAGAATTACCTTTGGGCCACGATTCCAAACTTTGTCTAATTATTAACTTTTATTTTTGTTTATAGTTACTGCAATATTGTTAACACAATTGCATTATATTGTTGTCATCATTGTTGTTGTTCTGGATTTAATGCCAATTTTCAGCACATGATAGGCTATACAAGACTGCCAGTACAGCTGGTGGAGGAAGAAACCGGGAAAACCCCAGGATGAATTACTGATCCATGGGAAGCTAATGGCAAGCTTTCTCACATACCCACATTGGCCAAGCCCAAGACTTGAACCCTTGTGGACAGGTGAGATGGAAGTACATGTAATCTGCAAAGGCAATGCATTAGACCACTTGCCATCCAGGCCCCCAATTGCATTAGATTAAAACATATTTTTATTTCTGTCAAATTTAAATCAATTTATATAATCAATTAATGAAGGAATATATATAATAAATTAATGAAGGCAGGAACTGTTATTTTACTGTATTATCACAATATCATCTTATAAATTTGTGATTTCCGGCAAATCTTATGCTGTTGTAATAGAAAATGGAGCAGATATGTCCTGCAGTAAAAATATTAAGCATGCCTGGATAATATTAGTGTTCTCAAGCATTTGCCATCAGTTATATATGATACTGAAGAGTTTTTAACTTGGAACTTCTGTTGGGAAGGGACACATCCATCAGAACTGGTCTGATAACCAATCTGCCCCCTGATCAGACCCCCTACCTGACTTTTGTCTGTTCACCTGTTTCCCAACAATTCTGTGACGAACAACATTCATTTTCTAACCTTGTTTAAGGGCACAATTTGCTAGACTTCCCTACAACATATATATATATATATATATATATATATATATATATATAACAAGAAATGAGCCTCTCTAATTTAAAGGAAAGATATTTTTGTTCTAATCAAAGTATCAAAACATCCCACATTTTTTTTTAAAGAAACCATTATTTTGAACAATAATTTAAATTTTGATACAAATAAAAATTCATGAAGCTGAAATTTTGGGAATCAGGAACTGGAAAACAATTTGTAATGCTCTTAAAATACTATGTTTCAAGTTTTGGGTGAATCCTACTGTAACAGGGAAAAAAAGGACATTATTGCTTCTGCTACAGTTAAAACTTAACTTCCAAAGCTTCATAATTAGCTACAAATAATAAAGTTCATTCCTCTCATTATGATGTTGTGAAATCAAACTGGCCAGGAGTTTTATTTTAAACCAACATGTACTAAGAAGCAATGGCCGAGTGGTCTAAAGCGCTCTCCGTTATGGATCACTGCCATCTCACCTCTGTTTGCATGGGTTCGAGTCTAGGATTCGGCAAATGTGGATATGTGAGAAAGCTTGCCAGTAGCTTCTCGTGGGTCGGTGGTTCTTTCCGGGGATTTCCCGGTTTCTTCCTCCACCATTAGTACTGGCCGCCATGTATAGCCTGTCGTGTGCTGAAAAATGGCGTTAAGCCCCACAACAACAACAACAACAACTAAGAAGCAAAACCCCTATTCAGCCCACCCACTGGCACTGTATTTTGGACATTTGTAGTGATTACAATCAACTGCTGCAAAAATGATGTATCGATGTTTGCATATACTGACAATGAGGGAACTGTGAACAGAAATTGTAGTTCAAGTATGGTGTATGATAAAAAATATGAATTAATTTGACTTGAAAAACTGTAAATACAAATGTGAAAGTTCAAGCAATCAAATATTTGATAATTCACAGGAGAGAGAGAGAGAGAGAGAGAGAGAGAGAGAAGCAGAGCTTGATTTCCACATTCTTCCATTCTAATTTACAATTTTAAGGTTACAAAGAGAATATTATTCATGTAGTGCTGAATAGGTGGATTTAATCTCACAATTTGACAAACTGCATGTTTACATCCAATATGAAACTGTGACCTAAATTAAATTATAAGTTACATATTCTACAGAGTTGCAATTGCAATTTAGATTTTAAAAAATTATTCGATTTTAAATACTTAGACAACTCCTTGTTTTAAGAAGTGGAAGTTGTTCTTGGAGGTGATCTAAATGTTTAGCAAAAAAATCAGCTATTTAAGGCTTGGGTAGGGATTTATAGAGATGTTCAGCATGCTTTCCAAGGAATGTGATATCAATACACCTAACAAAGCTGAGAAGTAAAAGAATAAACCAGATAAACTGTAATGCGGAAGTTTAATGCATCTGTTTGTTAAAGAAAGTCTAGCCATGATTATTAGAATCTGAGTCTCTGAGTCTCTCATCCACACAAAGTAGTACAGTAGAACCTGTCTTGAAAGACCACCTCTTTTGCCAAAAAATTATGGTCTCTCAAGACAGGTGATCTCCCTTAACAGGTCACAATCCTATATAACCAATAAATTTGTGCATTAAGAATGTGGTCTCTCAAGACAGGTGGTCTCACATAGCAGTGGTCTTTCAAGACAGGTTTTACTGTACTTTTTCATATATACTTTCAATCAGAAATACATTTTAATCAAATGGTCTAAGGTTTCATTTGGCCACTTGATTAACTATTTATACATCAATACACAAAGACAACTCTCTCTCTCCATGTGTGTGTGTGTGTGTGTGTGTGTGAAAATTTGTTGTGTTGAATAGTATCACCATCTTTAGCTAACTATTGAAAAAGGACTTCTTTCTTTAGTGGATTAAATATTTGGTACTTAGGTTGGAGCTATTCCTAAATGATGACATGAGGAAATATGGATACCTGAATGTTAAACAACTAGCATGGAAATATTAGTGCAGTTAATGAGATGCATATTTCTTCACAGTTTTTGGTAAACTATCTTTATAGTCCAAATAGAGGCTATATGTAATATGATTTTGCTTACATGGGGTCAGTTTGTGTCAGGTTGTTAGGCAACTGATTCACTTTTCCTGACTTACTATATGCAAATTACAGATATTGGTTGCTTTCCTTTATGCACTTTCATGCATATTAAGAAAGGTCAATTAAGAATATTTAATATATTTTATAAAATACGTTTCAATGAAATTTTCATTAGTCTGTCATTGTTAATATTTAATAGTAAGGACTTAACCAGTGAAGTTTTTAAGTTACGTATGAATCCAAAAAACAAAAGTCCTTTGAATGGACTCGTGCATTCTCTGCTGACCAAATCAAATTTTAAGGAATCCAAGGTACGACTGTTTCTTCTTTATAACTGCTGAGTGTTGAAACTATCTGGCAGCCTTACTGGATAAAAGATTGGCAACATTTTCATTTAGAACAAAATCAGACATTGCAGCATGTCTTTTGGTGGAAGTCCCATGTTGATATGGCTGTCCATTATGAAGAGTTATTGTAGCAATTTTTTCAAGATGGCCATAACGGTGGCCATACTGGATGTCAGATTGGCATCATTTTAGTTTAGGACTAACTATATATCACATTTACTCTTTTGTGAAAACTCCATGTTGAGGTAACCATCCATCCAATTGGAGTAGTGAAGACAAGATTTTTAAAAATAGCTGCTATGTTGGCCAGATTGGATGTCAGATTGGCACCACTTTCATCTAGGATTAACTATATATCATAAAAAAAATTTTTAGTGGAAACTCCATGTCAATATGACCATCTGTTTATGAGTAATACTGGTCACAAAATTTTCAAAATGGCTGCCTTGGTGGCCATATTGGATGTCCCAGCACCAGTTTTCACTAAGGACCAGGGGTGTAGTGCTGTGGGAACAGTGTTCCCTTACTTTTATTGTGCATCCCTTACTTTCTTTCCACTTGCCATTGTCCCCCTGCATCTGAGTAACATGTTCACTAACTTCTTTATTGTATTCTCTCACTTCTCTATTTAGCACTACACCACTGTTTATGACCAACTAGACCATGTTTATGACCAACTAGACCATGAGATGAATGTGTCTGTTAAGTTCAGTTGCAATCCTCCAAGTAGTTTAGGAGAAGTAGTCCTAAGAAACTTGTACAATTACCCATGCAGAAAAATGACTAAATCACCTAAGCTCTTCTAATCTATGACCAGTACAGCTGAAAAAAGCTGTGTAAAACTACAGGTAAAACCCCGTTATAACATGATGCATTATAAAACGATTCTGCTTATAATGTGATGGCAGCATGACTCCCATTTTTTAATTTAGGTGACCTCTCTTTTTAACATCCTAAATACATGCTCTTGGAAAAGCTGATTATTTGTATCCCTAGCAGATTTTTATTCCCAGCACTGTGTTTAATGTTGCCTTAACTTCCGAAATTTTCTAAAACCTATTGCAGTGTTGTATTTGTTAATGAAGTATATTTGATGAAACCCAGTGAACAAAACAAATGATATATTATTAAGAGGTTAGTTAAAACTGATGACATTGAAATTTCAATCCACATTTTCTATTGGGAAGTTTTTCAAAAGATTTGTAAACACAATCTCGTTTATATCGCGATGCATTGCATTATAGCGGGTTTTACCTGTATGTGGAACCACTTGTAAATCTTTAAGTCTTGAAGCACCCTACTTTGATGCAAGAGGTTCTTGACATATACCTCTGATGATTTCTCCAATAATATATTCTTCCCGATCAGGTCACTAGCAGATGATATTTGGCCCATTTTACCTGGACGATGGGCAACCTACCTGGTAGTTTCTCCTATATGTGATCACCAAAATTAACTATTTTTAACAAGGCATACTGAAGCAAAGTCAACTTATATAGATCACAAATATAGATACTAACAGAGAGCCTAATTTGTGTTCTGTTTATATATGTAATTTTCATAAAAGTATCTTGAGATCCAATGAATTTATTTCATCTTCCAAACACCATATTAAGTCAACGGTAAATCTGCCCACTGACCACAAATATGGCGGCTGATGACGTCATTCAGGAACTATCTATACTCTTTGACTTGATTAATTGAGAAAATTCTAACTGACAATGACAGAAAATAAATGTAGGAAGAGCAGTGAAAGGGAAATCTAATCTTGTAATGCCTCATAAAATATTTTCACTCAAGTATCCTACGGTATTGCAAATGTTAATTATGTTCAAAAGACATATATTTTTGAAGACAGTTATAGAGAAACTGGACTATTTCAATGAATAATATTTATCTTGCCCCTTCTATTCTTATATTTTCATGTGTCTATGTCCTGCTTTATCAGCCACATTATATTAGCCTACGGACATTATGCCAAGAGGTAATGCTCCCCAAAGTCTGTAGCACAGTGGGAAGTTTCCTGTCACTGTAACATCCTTCATTTCATCTCCAAGTAGACTGTACACTCATTCATGTCCTTACCATACATATCTGCCAGTAAGACTAGAAGACTTTGATACAAGCTGTACAGGACTATTGTCAGCTTGCACATGGTGTGCTGAAGAATAAATGTATAAGCTGTTAATTTTTTAGATTCAATTTCAGTGTATTATAAGATCATTACTAGCTTGAACATAATAGAATGGCTTTATCTGTGCATTTTCTACCCTTAATTGGTCTTATACTATAAGCCTGTGTTTACTACATTCATCTCAGTGTGATGTTGAGATGTTCAAATTTTTTCTCAACATGAACAGCACACACTTTCATTCAAACTTGGGCTATCTCAATAGTCAGGTCATAAACTACACTGTCGGTGTTGACTTAATATTAATTTGATAGGAGGAAACAAATTTTTCAGCAAGACATGCCACTCTAACACTACTCTGGTTTTATTCAAACTCAAGCTGAGAGAGATAAAGATGATTTAGTACCACCTTTCACAATGGAGAAAAATGAATGATGAGCAGATAACAAGATCTAATACAGATCTTGCAAAAGAAAGCACCTGCATAATTTCTTTACTCTTTTCTCTTTTCTTTTCAGTTAGAATCTTAGATATCAGTATCCAACTTTAGATACAGATTCTGGATTCCAATAGTGTAAAATTTAATATAACAACTATAATTCAAATACCATGGCAAACACCTAATATGGATTACCAACATATTTGTATTACCAACAGGTAAGACTTTGTATTACCAACAGGTAAGACTTTGCAACATGATATATATATATATATCCATTTTCAACTTTCTTCATAAATAACAGCTGCACTGTTTGTTTTTTTATGCCTAATTGCAGCATTCATGCTAATTCTCATAAATTGCACAGAAAAATCCACAGAATATGTGAAAATAAAGCACCCTACCTTTTTCAGATTTTTTTTTTTCAATGGTGGGGAGCAATTTGGCCCCTAAAAGTTAGTTGTAGAAATGGTGCTGGTTGCATGGTTTGCGGTAGTATTGAAAATTAAAGAACATACTGTATGTTCAAAAGAAAAAGAATTTTTCAAAAGTGTTATCTTTTGCATGAGATGCAGGAGATTTGAACTAATGTTTAAACACTTGTTTCACTCTGCAGTTCGCAAGTTGTTTGCCATTTATTTGCAATCAAACCCAGTTGTTACACATAAATAAAGTGAAGACATTTTTTTCACACTGATGCAAAATAAAGACCCTATATGCTGTATGCTGGTACAAGAACTCATTACACTAAAATCTGCCATTTCCAACCAAAAGTTAGTTCTCTGGTATTATGCTACATAAATAAAAATGTGTTTTCTTATGTACCATATAACCTCATACAATCATTCCCTTCGGTGTCATTCCATTTAAACACTATGTTTTAATTCCCTCAAAAGGGCATTCATACAATACGGTTGTCGGTTACCTAGCTCCAGTTCTAAGGACTTGAAAATGCAAAATAAACTACAAAATATTTAACACAATAAAGGATGTACGTGGTTAGAATAATTACTGAATGCAAGCTTATGAAAAGGTTTTAAAACATTTAAATTCACAGCTGTTTTTTACTTTGAGGATGGGTCAATTAAAATTCCCAAAATGAAAGAGTTTTGTCATCACCTTTATAGAAAGTGATTTAATTATTTAGGAAATGATATCATTGCCATCTAAATCTGTAATTTGATCCACATTTCTCTGATGAAAAGGCAGAACTAAAATTTTTCTGACATCTACATTCACAAATTGTTTAGAAAAAAGCATGCAAACTTTATATGCTATTTTTGTGGAGACATAATAAACTAAATACTTTCCCATTTTATTGAAACTGAAGACGAACTCCACAACCAAACAGCTTATTAATGCCATTAAACATGACAGGTAAAATTGAGCCTAACACCTGGCCAAAATCAACTCTCCTTCAACTCTCAAATACCCACAATCAAATATCAGACAAGTCCATTTTCTCAATTAAAGGATCCTGTTTCATTCCATTTTTAAATACCCATACATTTTACACAGGTGAAAAGACCCACAGATTCATCTCTTTCAAGAGAAAGACTTTCCTTCACTTTGAAAAGATGCACCACAACACTTTGAAAGTTTGTTGTAAATGATGTAAGGAGCAATGTTGTCCAGTTGACCATTTTATAAAACGGCAAATGGAGGATGGCTGATGAGTAAAAGACACTCAGTTTCATGCTATCATTAGTTCAAATAATTTAAATTTTTAAAAAAATAGATAAGGTACACAAATGCTCAGCTGCTTCTAATGCTAAAATGTGTGTGTGTGTGTGTGTGTGTGTGTGTGTGTGTGTGTGTGTGTGTGTGTGTGTGTGTGTGTGTGTGTGTGTGTGTGTGTGTGTGTGTGTGATTTAGATTTTAATATAGCTTTAACAATTTTTCAAGTCATATCGCTACAATATCTGCAGTGTGATAGTTTGAAGAGATGTCTGGCACTGGGGCATCATGCCTCAAATATGTAGCATCCTGTCCCACCCATTCACATTATCCTGACACCAGGCTGACCAGTCCTAACACTAACCTCTTAATGCTGAGCGCCTAGCGAGGCAACTGCAAGTACCAGTTTTATAAACCTTGGGTATGACTCAACCGGGTTCGAACCCACGACCTCCCACATCTGAGGCAGATGCTCTAACCACTAGACCACTGAGGCAGTCTACATGTGTCTTTGAATGATGAAAATAACATGTACAACATCCTCAGCAATCCATTAAAAATGTGAATCTAGTTGCATTACAGGACTTTGTTATACACTACACCTTGCTACAGTCAAATGGACAATAAATCCACAATAAATCCTGGAGGAAAGTGATTTGTTAAAATGCACATGTTCAAATGACTACCATCAAATTTCCCAAGTTGATGGTGAACCAATGAGATCTGTGAAACTAGTTGCATTCAAAAGATTGTGCTATGCAGTACATCCAGCCGCAAGTAAAAAAGGGCAATAACTCCAAGTTTCATAACAGTGACTATATATCTTTACAAGCTCCTGCCAAATATTGTATTCAGCTGCAAGACAAAAAGGAAGCAAACTGATTTGTCAATGCACATATTCAGATGATGACAATAACATTTACCAAATGTCAGGCAATCCACCGAAAGCTGCAACTAGCTGCATTCACAACACTGTCATAATAATGCATTCAGCTTAATGTAATAAAGGCCAATAACTTTTGTAAACATTGTCAGTGCAAAGTGAATTTGTTTGGTTTGATTTTATGGGGTTTAACACTGTTTTTCAGAAAATGACAGACTATACATTGTGACCAGTATATCTGGTGGAGGAAAAGAACCACCAATCCAAGGGAAGCTATTTACAACTTTCTCCCATACTCACGTTGGTCAAGCCGAGACCTGAACATACATGGGCAGAAGTGAGATGTGAGTGCTAACACCAAACACTTTAATGGTTCCCTAGAACAATGTGATAATGTGGACTGGTGTTTGTTAGTTAGTTTTTAACATCACTTTCAATACATTATTGGCTATATCATACTAAGAAAATGGGAGCTAAGTGCCTTTCCCAAGGCAGCTGACCTGGGCTGGTCTATGTAGGTATAGATTTTTTCATTAATTGTAGGTTGTAATGTCACTTTTAACACATTATTGGCCGTATCATGCTGAGGAAATGAGTATGAAGTGCTTTTCCAAGGACATATGAAAGTAGCTGACCTAGGTGGGTACTGAACCTGCTACCCTTGGATTATGAGTCAAATGTTCTACCACCTGAGCTACTGTAATTTACCCATGCAGGTACTGAACCCACAACTATTGGATTACGAGTCAACCAAACCAACTACCACAGCTTCCTAATGATAATATGAAATAACTTTATTTGAAAAATGGGTTAAAATGATATTCCACTGAATAGCTAACTAAAATGATCTGCCTTTTAAAACGCATAAATTAAACTAAAGAAATATGACAAGAACACCCCTACAAATAGCAACAACATACTCAACTATATGAAATGATGAATTATAATTGATTCTGACACAATGGCAAAGCAATTTGTACCATCAGCTAAAATATATAACAGTATAATAGCCATTAGAAGAATGGTTGATTCCTTAACCAACCATAGAAGTTACAAATGTAAAATTAACATAAGTTTGCAATTTCACATCAAGTGATCTTGACCTTTAATCTATTTATCACAGACTCAGTAGGAAACTTCTCTTCCTCAAGAGTTATGCAGCTATAAACCTGATAAAAAATTGTGTGTGAGAAACTTCAGCAAAATGAACTTATCATGTGGAACTCAAAATGAAAATTTCAGCTACAGTGACCTTTACCTTTGACCTGGTTTGAAAATTAATAGGGAGGTGCTTATGCCCAGCCATAGATTACCCATAACATTTAGTTAAAACTGGACCCAGAAAAATTGACTTATCAGAAACTGAAGAGCAAACAATGGTACTAATGACCTTGACTATTTCCATTATAGATTCAGAAGAAATAAGGTGCTGACCTTGCCCAAGTGTAGTTTACTAATGAAATTACCTTTTTATAAATGTTAGTCAAATCAGTGGCATCTTAAAAACCACTAAAATATTAATTATAAAAATTCTAGGGTAAAACCACATTTATTCATACTGCATTATTATGGAATGTTTTTACACACAAAAAAAGGGATACAATATTTAGGCTCTTCTTACAGGACATGTATGAGATTGAGAGAAATTTGTTACCATACTTAATTGCCATTTTATTTTAGCTGTAGGCATCTGCAGAGGAGGCATATTGCCTATTGTATTCTGTATGTATGTAGTGTGTACTAAGATTTATTTTACCTGATCAAGAGTCTGTGTCATGCCACCGCATCTTATCATTTATATTAAGTTGTTCCATCTCCAAAAGTAGCATAGATTTAACATGGCACTTGCTGTTGACTAGTTTTCCAAATTGCACAGAGGAAGCTATGGTTTGAAAGTTGTAAAATATGAAAAGATTAAAAAAATCTGAAGCTAGACTGTAACTGTGAAAAGTAATTATTTTCTGTGATTGACCGGGGGGAGGGGGGGATTAATTCAGAATGGTTCAGAAGCCAACTACATACTTGCTTATAATTCAATTCTAACTGCAAACAAAACATATATCTTGACCTGCTGTTACATAATACCACATCAAATCAGAAGCTATGTTGTTAATTATACTGATTACTCTCAACAAACAGCACAGACCCATATCTGTCAATGCATTATGCAATGGCTGATCTGGGTCTGTGCTGTTTGCAGTTGGACTTGACTTAATAAATACAGTCATTCATACTGTATGCATCTCAGTATTAATCCAGCTGGAAATTATTTGTCACACACAAAAGGATTTTACTGGATTTCAAAGAATTTACTATGGGTTCATTTTTATTCTAAATAATAAGGGTGGGAGGGGCAATTAAAACAATGCTAATTTATGTTTCTTTCATTTTTTAATCAAATGAGTTAAATCTGAGGCCAATTTGATATTGGTTTATTCATGCATAAAATGATTCATGTGAATGAAAAGTGGCACCCCCACCCCCAATATATACATGAAGCAATGCTAATGCTATGCAAAAATACTGACATGTCAATATCTAATGGGTTTTTTAAGATCCTTCTAAGAGAAGGATCAACAAGTGATCTGAAGTGCTGGATTTCAGAACAACTATCTGCTTTAAATGTATGAAACTGTAACATAGCATGATAACATCCAATCTCTTGACAAAGTTTCCTGTGCAAATGCTAAACTACCTCAATATGCAGGTAAATCAGAAGGAGAAACATTTAATACATGAAGTGTGTGATGTTTATTGTTCAAATTCCATTTTCATTTGAGTTGATCTTGATGTTATAAAGTCTTCTGACACTATTTACTATTACTAATCTGGTTTGTTTTTCCTTTTTCTCTCCTTGGGCAGTTGAATCAAAGACATTGGTGGAAATTAAACTGTCACCATCCTATGTTTTATGTAAATTTGGTAACCAGATATCAACACAGTCTCTATGTATAACTTTTAAATCTTTTTTTTTTAATTGCACCTTTATCAATCCATATAAATGATAAATCCTTAGTGGAAATGAGCTTTTCATTTCATGTTTAATGTGTGTGTAATGGACAACAAAAGCAGATATGTAAGTAACTGTCTTGTCATATCATCAATGTTTTTTTTTTTAAACTGAGTGGTATAAACAAAACCTTTTTTCTGAGTGCCATGACTATGATGTTTTCTGATAGCATGTGTACTGAAATGTGCATTCATGGATAGTGGAGCCCCCTTAAAATTTCACTGTTATGATTTTAGCCAGCATGTGTACTGAAATGTGCAGTTATGGTTGGTGGAGTCCCTTAAAATTTTACTATCATGTTTTTGGACAGTATGTGTACTGAAATGTGCAGTTGTGGGAAGTAGAGTCCCTTAAAATCTTAGAGCTTACGTGGGAAGTGGAGTTCCTTAAAATCTCACTATCATGTTTTTAGATAGCATGTGTACTGAAATGTGCAGTTGTGGGTAGTGGAGTCCCCTTAAAATCTCACTATATATTTATTGATGGTATGTGTACTGAAATGTGCAGTTGTGGGTACTGGAGTCCCTTAAAATCTCAGAATAAGGTTTTTAGACAGCATGTGTATAGAAATGTGCAGTTATGGGTGGTGGAGATCATTGAAATCATGTTTTTGGATAGCATGTTTACTGATATGTGCAGCTGTGGTAAGTGGAGTCCCATAAAGTTTCATGCATCACAATTATGTGCCTTTCTAGCTCAGGCCATAGTATGTCTGCCTAAAAATAGTACCTACATCTATTTATTTGTAATATTTTTTCTGAAAAGGGGATGATATATTGTTTTTTAATGTGCCATCAACATCATAATAATCTACATAATTGTGTGTCAGTAGATTTCTCTAGCACGTGTGATTTAAATTTAACTTGGGATTTGCTTGGAGCTTTAATGAGAGTCATTTCAGTATTTCACCTCTTTTGACTTGCTAGCTTGATTTATGTTTGTATTTATAATTTTATCTGGTGTGCCTTGGATAGATGTACAAATATAACCATGACTTGTAACTTTTGAATCTTCACAAATATACATTTTGAAATAACCGACTGTATGAAGTATGCTTGTGGCATGAGACATTAAAATAACACCCAATGATAAACCAACATTATGACACCCATCTTCTGTTTTATTTTGTTGAAAAAGAAAGGATCAAGCAAGACTGAAAGAAATGACAAATCTCAGGAGAAATGAAATTTGTTTGGTGTTAGTATTTGGAAGAGGAAATCCTCCATACTATAAAAACAATCTTCAAGACACAAAAATATCTCACCAAATACTAGTTTTAAACGAATTCTAATAATTTACTTCCAGAATGTCACAACTATTGACAAACATTTTATGAAAAGGAGCAATATCTCTGTAGCACAAAATTGAGAGTAATAAATGACAAAATTAATGAACAAAACAATAAAATCTACGCTTACAGATGAGGGGAATTTGGCCAATGTCCTTTGAGGAATGGTGGATAAACTGCATTTCTGAGCACAACATTACATATTTAGATCCAAGATATATATATTTTTTTAAATAATTTTCTACAAATATCCCAACACATGGACTTACACACACTCACACACGCAAACATGCATACATAAATATACCTATATTAGGAATGTATGGGTACCTGGCCCAGCTGGGTTTGTACTAACTGGAAATACCCTGTCCAGCATAGGCTTAAGATAAAAATTTGATATTGCTTGGTTAGTCTCCCATCACACACCCCTCCCATTGTATTTTGTTTTATGTTTGACAATAATAGGGGTGAGTGGGGGGAACCAGATCAAATGGAAATGGAGAAACCTGACCCAGTAAATAAATATAATATTTTAAGAAAATACGTTCAATACTTTCAAGTTGATTTTATATGATTTCAATATTACAATTATTCAGCATATTAATATCAAACTGTCATTAGGTCATGATAACATGTACAGTAATATCTGTCACTGTAATATGAGTTAACTCTTTTCATATTGTGTGAATATAGTATATAAACATCAATTACTCAAGTATTTGCCTTTTAAATGCCAAGAACTATGAGGAAATAACACATTTAATTCTTTCCTATAAAGACATTTTGATTCAGAGTTCCATTAACCTGAGAGAGCTGGCCTACCTGAACAACAAATTATTTTGCCAGTAGGGCTGTAGAGATCCCCTTGTTGGTAACTTCTTCCATCTAATAGAAGTGCATTGTTCACTAAATCCAGCATGATGTCCTTTCCCTAGTGTGACCCTACATAAGCATCTTGTACCCTACAGCAAACTACAAATCCTAATAATTCATCAACATTTTATTACAAACTTAGGAAACTGAATACCTCGTGGATACATTACCCCCTAAATTTATCACCCCCTGACATCAATGAAAAGAGAAAGTTACTGGGGTGGAACAGCAAGAGTGAATTTACCTTCACAAACTACCCATTTACCTGCCAGAAAAAAAAATATCAAACAAATTTATAACAACAAATCCCAAAATCCACATCAACTCAAGTGAAATATTTCATTCACTAAATAAAATAAATCAAAAGACCATTTCTCTGAATAGATTCTCAATTTATAACTTCAAATGAATGGCTGACATTGATAATAAAGCAAATTATTGGAATTTCTGTGCCTTTAAAATGGCAAATTTATTTGACAAAGCCTACTGAGTGTGAAGAGAATGATTTAGATTTAATAGTGAAATGATCGTGGTGGTATTATAAGAGTAAAATCTATCAGAGCTCCAGATCATTGGATCCATCACAAGCTTGGCCTCTTCCCAATGTACAACTCCTCCTGACTAATTTCACAGCACATCAAATTTCAATATCCAGCGCATAACCCCAAACTGATTTCTTTCTTCAAATTGTGTCTAATGGTTTCCCTGTCAAATTAAAGATAGAGACCCACACTTTCTTCTAAAGCATACAAACAACACAGCAGAAAATTAATTTCACGTGAAATTGTATGGAATTATATATGTGTAAATAGATTTCTTTTTCATGCAAAGAACATCTCCTACACCTGGCAATATTGCATGGTATATCAATTCCCAGTGTTAATACGAATACAAGGTTATGCAGCTTTGATAAAGTTTTTAATTACCAGGTGAGGGAATATAGCTCAATAGATAGAACTGAAACATTTTCTTATAAAACCTAAACTTCTTTTCCATTGCTCAAGTGAAATTCTGGATATGTTGGTAGACTTCCTTTTGTGTATGTTTTTAAGTAGCAAAGTAGCAATACAATGTACCAGCCTACATCTTTTGCCCCCATATTTTTTAAAAATCTTCTTTAAATCAAATAATGATACTGGCTGCTGTATTGCAAAGTTTAAGCAAGTTAATCATTTGTTTCTCCATTTAATTATATATTTTTAGGAGCTGACATTTAAAAGAAAGTATAAAGTAAGTCATACAATTAAAAACTTCTGGAAAAACCAGGTCTGGGACTGTGATACATGTGTGCCCCCTCTGAAGAGCAAAAGTCTAAATCCAAAATGTTAAAATTTGGACAAAGTTTGAAAATTCATTGATATATAACAGATAGATTCCAGATTATGTCATTAGCAGCCATATTTGTAATATGCTGTTTACTGTTGGTTTTATATGGTGTTTGGAGTTGAAATAAATTCAGTGAATCTCAAGAAACTGTTACAAAGCATAAATTCATACAAAGAATGGAAATCAGGCTTTCTGTTAGTATCTATATTTGTAATGTATAAGATGATTTTGCCTCAGAGTGCCTTGTTCAAAATAGACAATTTTGGTGGTTATGTATAGGAGAAACTGTCATGTTGCCCATCATCCAGGAAAAATGGGCAGAAGATTGTCTGCTAGTGACCTTATTGGGGAGCATCAATGGAATAAAAACATAATGAGGTCATTAATATATGCATGCAAACGTGCATACAAAATTTAATCTGTCTACCTCAAGTTATTTTTCTTTTATATATGCACACAACAAATGAAGTGTTTTTTTTAAAAAACTTTATAAAACAATTAAAAATGTCTATAATGGCCTCAAAATCTAATTACTTATGGAAAAAAAACAAAAAACACTTCCATTTCATTTGTCTGCCTTATGTGGGTTTGCCTTAATTGTGCTAAGAAAGTTTTGTACAAAAATAGTCTGAAAAATTGTGTTCAACTTAAAATTGTACTGTAAAGGCCTGAAAATCAAACACATGCCTACCAAATTCCATTTGTGTATGTTCAATGGTTTTTCACTAGTATTGCTAACAAACGTCTCGGGGTGGATGGAGCGATGAACTGAGCTAAATTAAGATCCCGTTGGGACATACTATATATACTTTCTTACAAGTCAGCTCCAACTGCAAACAACACAGACTGTCATTAGCCATCATGTGCTAGCAGATCAGGGTCGGTGTTGTTTATTTTACTGATCAGTCTCAGCAAACTGCATAGACCCAGATCAGCCCATGCATTATGTGACAACAGTTCTATGCAGTTTACATTTGGACCAGACTTAAAATGCAATAATAAAGTACATTGCAAGAAATATATCCAAAATATTAGCGTCCAAAAAGTAAACTGGAAGTTGCTGGCAGTTTGTCTGTTTTCAATGTGATTTGCAATGTGTTAATCTGACCTTAATTTGGGACCGCTCTGGTGGCCTAGTGGTTAGAGCTTACGTCTCAGATGTGGGAGGTTGTGGGTTCGAACCCTGGCTGAGCCATACCAAAGACTTATAAAAATGGTACTAACCGCTGCTTTGCTAGGCACTCAACGTTAAGAGGTTATTAGTGTTAGGACTGGTCAGCCTGGTGTCAGGATAATGTGACTGTGTGGGATATCATGATACATGTCTGTGGCATAATGCCCCAGTTCTAGACATCACTATAGACTGCCACACTGCAGACATTGTAGTGATATGACTGAAAAATTGTTAAAGCTACATTAAAAATCCAAATCACACACACCCACACACACACACACACACACACTGATCTAAAATTTGTGATATATTACCCTTCTAATAACAAACTTGTTCAATTTCATGTTTCTAAGAATTAGTTCTCATGTAACGACTGTGTTAATGATTTGACATCCTTTGCATGTTGCTAGATCCAATTAATAACCATCTAAGCTTTGTCTTTCTTTGTAGTGATTAGCTACATGAAGCATAAAACAAATCATGCCTTTAGAAATGACTTAGAATTTCTGAAGCTTTATCACACATACCTTGATTATATGTACTGATATCAATATTATGTTGTGGTCTTATCACTAACAAAGCTGGCAATGATGATGATGACAATGATGATGATGAAAATAATAACAAAATTAGCATCTTTTTTTGCATGGTTAACTTATTAGTCTTTGGTTTAATGCTAACTTATCAAATGCTATATGCCACTAATTTTTGGGGGTAATTGATGGACTGTCACTGTCTCTTTTCCACCTTTACTTTAAAAAAACTGACAGAATGACAAAATCATTTTGTACACAAAAATTAAATAGCTTGAAATTACATTTCAAACCTAGACATGATGGTGACTCTTCTGGTGAATGGATAAAGAAATTATATTTAAAGACCAGCAAGTTTTCCATAAAAAAAAATTAAAAAATTGATAAATTATTATTTAAGAAGGAATGGATTTAAATGGCTTTATGTCAATTTCACTATCAAAAACTTATGGTATGTCTTCTCTTCAACACTTCCATCAATCAAATGGCTCCGACATTATCCCTAACCACAACTCTCCCCAAAATATTAATATGATAATGCATTCACTTTTACCCACATTTCTCACATTTCAGTACAAGAATTCAGCTTTGATGTAATCACTTTATAAAGTTCTGCTTCAGACTGAATTATTGCACTGTTCTCCAGACTAGGGCTGACAACCTATTTGAGAGTTTCCCCAGGCCCAAATCAAATGATTTATCTAATTTGTCAATTACTATATTTACACATGAAAATGAAACTCTCAATGGACACAGATTTATCTGTGAAGTACTGGATCATTCACTTATAATACAGCCATAATAGGCCTGATAAAATCAAACCTGACAACGCCATATTAACACACACTTTCAATACACATTTAGGCCTATAATGGTTTAAATTGGGTCTAATGATTTATTACAAAGATATTATCATAGGCATAAGTGGTGAGTCTCAAGGTAAAGCTGACGAGGAACACTCTCCCTTATGTCATCAACAAAGAGACATGATAGTTTAATTAGATAATCACCCAACCTTTTGATAGATTTTGCAAAGACGAATCCATAAAGAGCTAAATCTCATAGTTTTGGCCTTGCTTCAACACTACAATGGTTCTTTACGATCATCTGGCCACTCTGCAAAACACTTATTAGATCAATATCTACTTCAAATGAATGGAAAAGTGAAAAGGTTTCTGGTATGGTTTGATCTGGCTAAGTAATCTAAATATTTTAGAATCAAATGATAACCAAAGAATGACTGCACTAGCCTTTACTGTGATTACCATCTTACTGATAAGCAAGGCTGTAACAGTTTTCAACAATTGTTACCTACATTTAATTTGGTACATAGAAACTTCTGTCAGATACTGTAAATGACTTAGTAACAACTTTCAAAACAAGAGTACCATATATGTTACATTATATTCCCTTCATGTTAAGTAATTCTGTGGAAATAATTTTGCTTCTTTAAGTTGCAGTGACTTTTGATCCCACAATCAACTGGTGCCTTTCTAGTCTGAAACACAAGCTTTTCTCAAAGCTTGGTCATGGTTTACAGCACAGGACTTGAGCTATTTTGTGGAAACCATCCTGCTTTTAGGAGTTTCTCTGATCTTCACCTTTGACCATTCAACTCCAAATCAGTAGATGTCTTTTTTGTCCCAAATACATGTGGTACTAGGTCTTGTCCCAAATACATGTGGAACTAGGTCTTGTCCCAAATACATGTAGTACAGAACTTGAGTGGTTATATGGAGATTGTTTTCAAGCTTTCTTTCACTGTAGTTTTTTGACCTTAGACCATTTCACCCTAAGAATGAACATGTATAGGCATTTTCCTCATTTAAAACACATTCAATCCACAAAGTTTAATCAAAGTGAGTTTCAATAAACTTAAGACATTGTAACAGAAAATTTTGTGTTTTAAGAAAGCTGAATGCACAAGTCAAATATAGATACAACTGAAAAATTGTCAGTCTCCACTATCCAATGCAAAAGAAAAAGTGTCAGTCCAATGCACTGCAAACCAATGTCAAGCTGGTACATGAATGTCAATACCAAAAGCATGTCCAACAGTGAGGCTACATGGATGGTGTCACACTTGGATTTCACTATCAGTAATTTACATCTTCACTTTGTTAAAACTGCAATACATTTAATTCATTAACTTATGATATTTTAATTTTCAGCTGAAAATTGATCTCTAATAAAGTGGTGAAATCTTTACAAGTCAAACTTTCATTTCATAGAAAATGTTATGCCAGGTAGTAATCTCGGCAATTGTAGTTCATCAACTGAAGGAATGATATCGATGGGAAATCCATACATGAAACTGAATTTCAGATTTTCTGATTATGAAGTCATACACTGCAAAATATAATGAAAATATAACGGAGTTAGAATCAAACTTTGCCTCTGAGAAAGTCATTTCAGAATGCAGATGCTGAAATATAAAACATAACATATAACCTACTCTACACTGCTGATTCTTAAAGTTCTTAATAGAAACATGGCAACTATACAAATAATGTATGCATGCATGTATGTATGTATGTATGTATGTATGTACATTAATGACACATCAGCACAACCCTGGCTATAAAGTGTTGATCAAAGGTTAAGGTCTAAAATTGAAAATGTACAAATTGTTAAATTCTTTAGAAGAATAAATGCTTTAAAAAACTGCCATGAAATTACTTTGATATACGAATAGAGAACCACCTCTATTATCTGAGCCTTGAGTAACCAAATTTTTGTATCATCCAAAAACAGCACTCTTTCCTACAAGCTTTCTAATGTGTACAAAACAAGGGGCCAAGGTGGGTCTGATATTGCTCATATGAGTAATTGGCATATGTCAGCTTGCAAATGCAAATTCAGACAGCTACTGAATCTATAGAGGGGGGATGCAACACTGGCTGTTAAAATGTTGATGTCATTAATCTTCTTTCCTAAACCATAGGCATAGAAACACATTCTCAGCATAATGAGAACATCATTTACACAGTCTGCATTGTCCCCTGGATCTCTCTCAGCCCCTGATGACCTGTCCATAACTAATAAACTTAGAAACAGTTCAAAGACCTGCCCTTAAGGTATATAAAGCCCCTGGAGTCATAGCTTGGTCACCACTGAGTTCAGCACCCAAAACAGCTGTGGTGGCTTAGTGGTTACTGCATTGGAGACATGACCATAAGGTTGCAGGTTTGATTCCCACCATCTGATTAGTCTTGATCAACTTCTGAATTTCTCAGGATTTCATTTGAGGGCAATGGGGTTTCTTTTGCTCACAGTAATTAAATATGATGGTCCACCATTACTAACAATGGAAAAACCTTTAAAGAACTTCTTCAGAAAGCCCTTCTGTTGGGATGTTTTGTCAAATTTGGTCAAATTCTGTGAGTATTTTTTGAGTAGTCATTTAATGTTTTTTTCTGCTTGTAGTAATGGTGGTCATATTTGATGTTGGATCAACATCATTTGAACAAATTTAAAGACCTTCATGCCAGAATGCATTCTGTCAAATTTGGTCAAATTAGTTTTATAGAATAAGTTGTTGAAAGCTTCTTTGTAAATATTAGTAATGGTGGATTAGTATTGTTTAAACAACTTTGGAAGAGACTCTTTTTTGCCAAGATGCTTTCTTTTAAATTTGGTCATATTCTGCTGAGAGGTTTTTGAGAAGTTATAAATAGCAACTGTGAACAGACAACTGATGACCAACAATGGAAAACATGATGGACAAAGACCATATCACAAGATCACTTGGAATTATGATCCGGTGAGCTTTCCAGATCAGTTATCTCAACTACCAATTACTACATTAGACACAATTCATACACATGCCTTAATAATTGCACTCCCCTCTTTTGGTCAAAACTTGAATACAAATATCTTATTTCTAAGTATGTATGTCACAATCCCAGCATGCCACATGGAATGGATATGGCTGCTAAATTCCACCAAAGACATCACAATTTTCTTGAAGCTTGTACCACAACATGCTTGGTTTTTTGTTACTAATTAACTTTGTGGAAGAAAGCAGTTTCAGAAACAGAAAATAAACATGTTTAATTTGCAACCATACTGGAAGAAACAAGGCACCTCCAAAGTGAAGAACTTTCAATATGGACAAAGGAAGCTAACTCCTCAAGTATATACATACATTCAGTAGGGATACTGTTTAATGATATTGTTGGTATGTGCTAAATATGATATGCATTAATCTCACAAAATTAATCTAAATCAAAGATTTTAAACACACAGTGTAAGTATTAGTTAATTATTTACTATTTTTAGCCCCTGAAATAATCCAGATCATCAGTGTTTTGCTGTAATAAAAATAAGGTTACACAAAGTTACTCATACAGCTGCTGTTTTTATGAGGATTAATTTTTTTTCTTTGGACAATATTTCAGTCCTTCAGAACAATATAACAGCCCCTTTAAGAATTATTTGGATGATTAACTTGTGGGCAGAATGACTTTAAAAGGAAATTAATGATACTTTAAACTGATAGTAACAATAGTTACAAAATTAAAGATTATACCTTATCTATTCTTTGAGATAAAATCATGAAACCTCTTTGCTGGGAAATTTGACATTTTCAATCGTTTTAAGTTGATCACACCAAGTGAACTATAAAATCATGCACACAAGGAAAATGTGATATAAAAAAAATGATACCACCCACATTTGGTCCTGTCAAATGAAACTGTAAACAAACTTCCCGTGATAACAGGGGTAGGAAAGTCCCAATTTTTCTGTATAAAACTGTTAATATTAGATTGGTTTCAGTTTGTTGTTACATTACAGATTAGTAATCACATATTTGAAATTATCTTTCTGAACTGGCTGAGAACTCTTAAATGAGTCAGCAACCATTGAAAAAGAGACCAAAAGACACTTTTAAAAAAAGTGACTGGTCCACTTTGAAAACTTGCCATGCAGGTGAATTCTGCAACTTGTAGCAATTAATTATCACCTAGCATAAAGAGAAGCATTAATATGTTTAAAAACATCCTGCCCTCTTGTACAAGTTTTGATATCATTGTACATTTGTACCAATAACTACATGAAATGAACCTTTTAGGATGTTGCAGTTGTAGTTTATATTTTTGTACCAGGGAGCCATATGAGCAAAATCTGATTTATTTATTTTTTTAAAAGTACTGACATTTGGTGCTTTTTCACAAAGAGAAGGAAAAAATTTTGTGTGTCTTAAAAAGTAAGTATATAAAGCAGGGACACTGGACCTTACCCACAATTATATTCTAAATATTTGAAGCTTTGGTAAAGGGACTATTGCATGAAATACCATAATACAAGCAAGCAAGCATGCATACATACATGAATGTATGCATGCTGAAACCATCAGACAATATCATGTAGTCCCTACGTTTTCTTGAACGCTGTGATCGTATCATATATTGCCTGTATCATATACTGCCTGTATTGTACTGATGTGCTATTAATTACTCATATTGTATATACCTGTATATAAGTTTGGTTGAACTGCAAACAAAATAGACCTAGATCTGCTGGAGCAATATGTGATGACATATCTGGGTCAATACGGTTTGCAGTTTGACCTATAAGTGATTATATATGGTACATACAAAAATTAAATGTGTTGTTATTCATTCTCTTATAGTTCTCCTGTAAGTCTTAAGTTTACCATAAAAGTCTTATCTTACATAGTCACTAAATATGAGCTAGTAGTGATGGATGTATTGTAAATGACCCTGCTCTTGACACTCTTTTTGGTTTGGTTTTGATGATGTACCATATATACTCGCTTCTAAGTTAAGTCAAATTACAAACAACAAAGATCCTGGTCTGCCATGTGACGGAAGATCTCTGGGTCTGTGCAGTTTGCAGTTGGACTCCTCTTATAAGCGAGTATAGACAATATAACCTGAGAAAACTTTGCCTTTTTTGAGAGAATGTGGTTGATACAACAAAAATTTCAACCCATATCTTTTAAGAACTGTAAATATGTTACATCTCTCTGAGATTTTTTACCTTTGACTTAATTTTAACATCTTTTCATTTTCTCTTTTTTTTGACATATTATATGTTTATCCTGGTTTAAAAGGATTTGTCTTCCTTAGGTTTTTTTTCTCTTGCTTGGAACTCTTTATCATGACATTTTAACTTGCCATTTAATTGGCACTCTATGGCCAGTAAGATGCTGACATGCCATTAAACTGCGTACAAACATACAGAAAAAGAACTGCATTTAGAAAACCAAATTTTGGAAGTAGGCAATCAGGGGCCATAACTCTGCTAATATTAACATGGAATACTGCAAATCCAATTCATTCTAGGTCTCGTCAATATGAAGGTGCACAATACCTTTCCCTGATATTCAATATTCCTTGGTAAAATTATGTTGTAGAAAGCAGGGGCCATAACTATTTTTAAATGATAATGACACTGTTGAATATGTTGAATGGATCCTGACCTATGTTGGTTACAATGATCAGTTGTAGAAAAGATATAATATTGATGGAAGAAGGGTAATAACTCCATCAAAGTAGAACCTGAAAATGGTAATAATTCCATCACAACTACACCTGAAAAATGGTAATACTTCCAACACAACTAGACCTGAAAAAGGGCAATAACTCCATCACAACTGAACCTGAAAAGGGTAATAACTCCAATAAAATTAGATCTGAAAAGATTAAATCAAATCTTTAGGAGGCACATCTACATGTGTGAAGCAATTCAGTTGCCAAATTACATCCAAACATATGCAAGGATTACATAGCTATGCTGGTTACAAGAAGTGTGAAGGGATGGACTGATGAGCAATGGGAATTATTACCACAGAGCTCAAAAAAAAAGAAAAGCATAATAGGTAAAGAAAATATGATCCACACAATGGAAGAACACTACCATTTGGAACTAACAAGAATCTAAACTAAAAATGCTCTTTTGAATACAGGCATGCTGATAGCAAAATTAATAGCGATGGCTATGTTTAGAACTTGTTTTGTCAGCAGTTGACATATCACTTTCATCAGTATATCTAAGACAATCTTTTTACATACAAGCTCCCCTCATCAAACAGTTTCTACTTACCTTTTTCATAAAGGATCAAGTCAGGAAATGGAATATCAGCTTGCAGTCATATGCAATGTATAGCCACCTGAACAAGGAACCCCTAGAGTTCCAAATAGTGGATCCACCACATACACTGAAAGCTGCCCTAAAAGGTTTCTTTTGAGTTTTACATTTTATCACACTTTAAATATTCAGAACCATAATATGAAGTACAAAAAACCAATTATCAAAACCCTTCTTATGGTCCTAAAACTGGGTAAGAGTAACAAGCCTGCTCTGAATGCATTTTTTCCATATCCATGAGCATGTAATATCAGTAGAAAGAGTCTCCTTCACAATGACACAGAACAATGGAGTACTTAAAAATACATTATGTATTTGGTAAAATTAAAATTATCGAATAAAATATCTTACTCTTGGTGGAACACCCACTACCAATCTTGAATGCTGCCATATTTATAAACATAATTTCTCATGCAAATATTTGTGTTAAAACACCAAATAGAATCCCCACATCTTGTTTTATTTTATTTTCATGTTAACAACTGCATAATGTTCATGTATATTTCTCCATCTGTCATTTACTTGGTAGACTGATAAACCATTTATCATGATAAGAAAACAAGAGATTCTTAAGTTTACAAACTGATTATCAGAAGAAAAATTTATCTTGCCATCCATCAACCCCTCCCCCAACTTCCTAATCATAAATGTCTCAAATTATGGCATATACTCCAAAAGTTTTCTAAATGGATCAAAATGAAGGCACATTTTATGAAAGCCTTTTAGTGCCATAAATGATTTTTTGCATCTATATATGTCTGCAAATGGAACTGTAATGTTAATTTGCCTTTTGTCCTTTGAATACAACCTGTGAGCTGTTGGTCATTATAGTGAAAAACCATGAATGCAAAATCCAAAGTTCCAATCAATATGGAAAATTCTGATAGTTGTCTGCAATGAATAAAATTCCATGGCAGTGTGTAATCTACATAAAACTTGTTTTACACATGATATCAGTATGTGGTGGAGCTGGTATCAGCAATGTTAATTTGCTATAACACCACTAAACATGTGATGCAACTTCTGTTGTCGTGGCAGGCTTTTCTGTCTTTCTCAAGACATTTTTTCAAGCCATTCTTTTTTTAACATGATGCCAGTTTTAAAATGCATAAGTTCAGGGATCATGTATTTTGTTGTTATGCCAATTTCATCAGAGTTAGATTCCTAACTAATAAAAATAAAAATAAAGGCCAAACAGTATTTAACATCACATGAATAGTGGGTGAGAAGCTGGAATGAAGAATATGAAATTACTGTCAAGAGAAACAATCATCAGAATATTAAAGACCAGAAGCTTCTGATAATCAATTCCTATAATTCCATCCGAATCCCATCCCTACTGACTGTGAACTTAAAATTTCCCCATCCTTTAATTAATATTTCCTTAAAATTCTTTTTATACACTTCCAGTAACATCTTTAATCATAATGGTTTAACAATGATTGTTATTGTCTCTTTGATGTTTTGTATGGGAAAGACTACTTTCCATGACTAGAAACTTTTTTACTGCCAATGTACTGATGGCATTTGTGCAAAAGAATCTGCATTTTCTATATATTTGCACAATACATATACACAGTATAAAGTAATCTATTAACTCTAGGAAAAGCTTTCTGATAGGTATTCTAGGCTTAGGTCAGCTTACTTGACGTGACCCAGTGTTAGAATTATATCAATGTAATGAAAAAATGAAAATAATTGGTGCAATGAAAAGAAGAAAAAGAAACAACAACAAAAAAAAAAAAAAAATGAAAAGTTTGACACTTTGTACATGTAGCCATAAGCCAACTCTGCATTACAACAATTATAATAAGAACAGAATAATATAAAAAAAATATGGTGTAAATTATACAAAAGCTACATGATAATAACTATGATGATCATGATGGCTACAGTTCAACGATGTCATAATCACCATGATGATGGTGGTGATGTTGATAATAACAACAAGACTATAATAAACGGCACATTATAAGCTGCCATGTGTTCGTTAGTCCTCTGTGTAGGCACTAGTAGCTCACAGCTGACTCTTGAGATTATTGACCAAAGGGTCTCAATGACCTGGTCATTCAGTATAGGTATGTCATCTTGAACTAAATTTACTGTGCAGAAACCATTATTTCTCCTTGGACTTTTTAACATGAATATGACCTCTGGCCTATAGACCCCCTGTATCTATAGGTTTTTTATGACCCTCAGTGCAAGCTGTCCACAAAGTTTGCTCAAGAAACTTACACTAGAACAAAAGTTATTCTGCAAAATCCATTTTTTAAGTCACAATGACCTTGACCAATGATACCAAAATCAATAGATCTTATCCATACCTTAAGTGCAAGCCATCCACAAAGTACTGGTTTAAAACTTACGCAAAAATTAATTTTCTTCTTTCAGTCAGTGACCTTGACCTTTTGATTCCAAAATCAATAAACTTCTTTCTTATACAATATGTAAGTCATCCACAAATTCTGGTAAGGAGGGATGAAGGTTATTATGCAGAAACCATTTCTCTTCTTTCTGTGATGGCGATCTTGACCATTGACCTTTTGAACCAAAATCAATAGGCTTCCTCCTCACCGTAAGTGCAAGCCATCCACAAAGTTTGTTCAAGATCTGTGATGTACAACTAATTTTATTTTGCAGAAACCAGTTTTCTTCTTTCAGCCACGGTGACCTTTAGCTTCAACATTATGACCCTGAATCAATAGGCCTTTCTCTTATCTCATGTGCAAGCCATCCACAAAGTTGAGTTCAGGTCTGTTATGCACAACAAATGTTATTGTGCACATTGGCAGATCTGGGTGTACAATGATCTGTCAGCACATGATACAATGGAAGACCTGGGTGTATGCTGATCCATCAGCACATTACATAATGGCAAATCTGAGTGTATGCAGATCACATACCTTGTAAACATGCAAATAAATAACATTACAAATAGACATTAATGCAACTCTGTTGCAGTAATTTTACCAGGCCTGATTTTCTGTGCAATCCATAAAGATCATTTCAATTTGTTTGAATTAATTGGGTAAAAAAAAATGTTGAGAGACTAATGAAACAGGACACCATGACCATGCTTTTCCAAGCTTACAAATCAACTTTATTTTTAAAAAAAGGTTACACATATAACTATGTGTAATAAAAGTTTGGTTCACCAGTGTTTTGGTGGTTTACAAAAGCTAGTTCATTTCTCTTTAAAAAGATATGACTGATCTTCTCAGAGTCACTCTCACATCCAATCTTTCAAAATCATTAATCAAGGCATGATCATAACTTGACTCATCAGTGCAATAATCCATGTCTGGGCCCTTTAGATTTAATGGTTAATCACCACACATGTAACAGTCAAGACAGGTCAAATCAGGATATTTACACAATTTTATCAGGAGATTTCACTTCATATCAGGAAGATTTTCATCTACCCAATTTGTAGTATGCATTCCAACATATTGATATTTAAATATTAATAGGTTTTATACAACCAAACCAGTACATAATTCAAGAGCATAATAAAATCATTACAGCTGTCTGTGCAAATAAGAGCATTTGGTTCCAGTTTCTTTTTAATCATGTCAGCATCATTACTTCCTCACAGAATATATATATATATATATATATATATATGTATATATATATATATAGAGAGAGAGAGAGAGAGAGAGAGAGAGAGAGACAGAGAGAGAGAGAGAGAGAGAGAGAGAGAGAGAGAGAGAGATAGTATATGTGTGTGTAAGTGTTTGTGCCACTGAAGCAATCAACCTAAAATGTTTATTTTCTGTTCCCAATTCTGATATTTTATTTCAGTAAATGTAGATGTTTTGATTAAATTATATTTTATGACAGGTAATAACTTTTTAGCTAAGAAGATTTTAAAGCAGAAAATTGATTTATTGTCTATAAAAAACCCCAAAATAAACTATCCTAAAAACATCAAGAAATTTTGTTTCATTCTATATTGCAAGCTGAGAGAAGAGACTAAAGATATAATCACATCTGAAACAATATTTACAAGAATGACATACAACAATAGGGAACAAAAGTAGTAAACAGTTCCATTTACAGTCTCAAATTTCAAAAATATCAACTGGTACTAGCCATTTAAACAACCTGTATAATATTGATACATTCATCACCAAAAATTAATTTGCCAAATTATTGAGAATCAATTTACCCTAATGACTGTAAGTCTTGGAACATGAAAAAAAAATTATTTTTTTGTGTCCCAAGATTTATGTGCATTTAAAAATTAGCATTTTCGGTGTCCCAACACTTATAGACGTAAAAAAATGTCTAGACAAAATTGGCAAGATCGTCATGAATGTATGGTGCCATAATTTCTCTGACTACTATATTTTGTAAGTTCTGAAGTGTTCAGTGAGGATCCTTGTCAACAAAGCGACTTGTACCCATGCCATATTTTGAAACTGTCAGTTCAGTGAGGATCTTTGTCAACAAAGCGACTTGTACCCATGCCATATTTTGAAACTGTCAGTTCAGTGAGGATCTTTGTCAACAAAGCGACTTGTACCCATGCCATATTTTGAAACTGTCAGTTCAGTGAGGATCCTTGTCAACAAAGCGACTTGTACCCATGCCATATTTTGAAAATGTCAGTTCAGTGAGGATCCTTGTCAACAAAGTGACTTGTACCCATGCCATATTTTGAAACTGTCAGTTCAGTGAGGATCCTTGTCAACAAAGTGACTTGTATCCATGCCATATTTTGAAACTGTCAGTTCAGTAAGGTCCGTTGAGAAAAGTTTCTTCTCTATGCTATACAGATAGCATGAAAATGTCAAATTTATCAGATGTAATAACTAAACAGCATTACTTGAATGGACATGAGGAGTGTACATTGTTGGATTCTAATAAGGGATGGGAAGAATATTTTATACATGAACTGGAAGAATGGTTGGGAGGTTCATGTGAAATTAATCACCCACTAGTTATTTTTAAATTTCTATAAAATCTTGAAGAATAATGAAATATCTCTAAACTGGACACAGTAAGCACCATACATTTTTCCCATTTTACAGGAATGCAAGTACCTGTAGGTCTGTTTAGTATCAGAATTACTTTATTAGGACAAAACAGAGTTGGAAAGTTTACAGAGGAAAGGTTACAGGGATGTACAAAATTTCACTGTATTTGAAAATTAATTAAATTCTACCATGTTTTTGCTATGTCATACAAATTCATTTCTTATTTGTGTAAAAATGTAGCTTCACATGATGCAACACTACAGTTATATTTTCATATACCCTTGACCAAGTATTATGTCGCATTAAGAATGTATGAAATTCAAAACAATGGGCCATGTAAAATGTGACATGAAACTAAATGAACACTCTGTCCTATGATGACCCTGAAAACTGGTGAGTAGCACCACAGGTTACCCTCAAATATACCACCAAACCACAGATCATACGGTAACAACTATAAGGTCTGTCTATATGTTATAACAGTGTGGTCCAACTACAGGCCCATGGGTAATATTTTTGTGGCCTGCACTTGTACAAAAAGTCAGCTCTATAATTATAGTATAATTACTATTATATACATCATGTATGGCCCATGAACTTTACATTTTTTGTCCATGTGGCCCATGGTGCTGAATATGTTGGACCACCCTGTTTTAACATTCTGTTTTCACTTTCATTAATAGAAACTGTTGAAATCAATGTTTTGGCTAAAAAGAACTTGAGACAAGTTTCACTCCTTTTGTCTGAGTGAATTGCTGACAGTTAAACATAGTGGCTACATACTACTGTTTCAGCTTCAGTTCCCATTGTTTAGGTAAAATTCCATGACAAGTTTACTTCTAAAAGGGAAAGTTTATTTAGACTACTGATATAACATTCAGTATTGTTATTCAGTGCAATCATTTAGATCATAACATTTATTGTAGTCATTTACATTATAATATTTAGTGCAAACATATAAATTATAACATCTAGTGTAATCATTAATATTATAACATTTAGTATAATCATTAACATTATAACATTTAGTGTTCTTCATTAACATTATAACATCTAGTGTAATCATTATTATTATAACATTTAGTGTTATCATTGACATTATAACATTTAGTGTTATCATTAACATTATAACATTTAGTGTTATCATTAACATTATAACATTTAGTGTTATCATTAACATTATGACATTTGGTGTAAACATGTCAGCATTACACTAGGCAAACAGAATAAAATACAAACATCCATTTTAAAATTGCTCCTCATTGGCTATTAATGGCTAAGGTAACTTGAGGAATGGTGAATATAACCCTGTCTAGCCCCATACCCATGTTGGAGATGAGTTTATAGTTTTAAAAAAAAAAAGCACACAGCTCATCTGAAAACAGTGAGTAAATTGACTGGACAACATGTGAACCTGTTGAAAATGAGTATAAGATTTACTGTTTCACAACAATCCACTAAAAACTGTGCAGCTGCATTCACAAGATTTTGTCACACATTGCATTCAGCTATGATTCAAAATGGGCAATAACTCTTAAAAAATATCAGGGAAGCACAACGAATTAAGACGTTTAATATGCAAGCACAATAAAGCACCTTGTCCTGGATGAGCAAGTGTCTTTTATATGGGGGTACTACTACTAATGAAGGTTTCACAGCACCTTGTGGCAATAATTTAAGCCACAAAGAAATAACAAATCTGAAGCACCAGTAAGACGAGCTATAACATGCCCTCTCTCAAACTGCCCTCTGTTTGATTGCTTATATACAATTACTATCCTAAATCATTCTCTTTGGACACAACCAGATGAATTTTTAAACAGACATTTTAGTGGTGGATGGATGGATGAATAGATGCCTGAATGGATAGGTAGAAAATTTGTATTCTTCTATGTCTTCTACATTGATGACAAGTTAATCAAGAGACAAATGGGATAAATTATTACTATAGGACTTGTTTATCCTAAGATGCAAGGATCATATTAATAAACTATCCATTTGCTGAAAATGTTTGGATAAACAAATTTCAATTCTGGGCAAGTAAAAATTGTTATCAAGGTAACACAACAAGCATCGACTGAAAAAATGTATTGCCATCCTCTGCAAGGCATTTTTTACAGTACACACAAAAAAGTTTGTTGCAAAATCACCCCCCTTTATTGGTTGTATCAAAAACCAGTTTTTACCTGCATTACCCAACACCTAAACAACAATGTCAGCTATAATAAAATTGAAGCTACTGTTACTCTGTCTGTTCAAAAAATTAATCAATATAAATTTAAATATTTTATCTTCAATAAAATCATCATGCTTAAACAGAGCAGTTTGAAAACCCAGGCTGCATCATGTTTAAAAAATAATTTTCTGAATAGAACATTGCCTTTCCAAATTTTAACCCAGTTGTTCAAATGCTGTGACTGATTCCTACAAATAAGATAATGGACTTTCGTTAAAAACAAGAGTCCCTTGAAGGGACTGATGCTCCTGGAATTCAAGATAAGAAAGACTTTTAAGTCATTTCTGATAATACTTTAGCAATAACAAGATTTTCAAAATTTCAGCAGTGGTGGAAGTGCTGGATGTCAGACTGGCAGGACCAAGCAGACATCATTAGTACTCTTTTGGTGAAAACCCCATGTCAATATGACTATCCATATTCAAGGGAAGTAGTGATAGCAAAATTTTCAAATACCATCATTGTGGCAGCCATATTAGAGGTACACTGTTTCATCTTAACATCATAAAAAGACTTCTAGTAAAAGATGGCCACAGTGGAAGCCATATTGGATGTGTGAGTGGCATTATTTTCAATAAGGATTGAGTAGACATCATAAGAAGTCTTCTGGTCAAAACCCCATGTCAGCATGATAGTTTGTTTAGGATAAGTAGTGATTTTCAAGATGAGGACCATGTTCCAGTTAGGACCAACCAGGCATCAAATGAAGTCTTTCATTGAAAACCCCATGTTGGTATGACCATCCAGGAGGAGTAGCAATAAAAAGATTTCCAAGATGGCTGCTGTAGCAGCAATACTGGAAGTCTGATTGGCACCATTTTTAGTTAAGATCAACTAAACAATGTGATGAATGTGTGCATAAGTTTTACAGTAATCCTCCTAGTTGTTTAGGAGGAGTAGCAATAACAAACTTGTACTAATGGATGGACAGACAACAGATGATGGACAAAAGACATAACAAGGTCTGGGTGACTGAATGATCTAAGGTGCTTGCCTTTACAGGTCACTGACATCTCACCTCTGTCCACATGGAATTGAGTCTCAGCTCAGCCAAAGAAAGATATTAGAAAAAGCATACCAGAAGCTTCCTTTAGGTCAGTGGTTCTTCCTCCACCAAATATACTGGCTGCCATGTATTGCCTATCTGCTGAAAAAATGGCATTAAACCCACAAACCAAACAACTCCATAAGCCATTCTGGTCTATGACCAGTAAAACTAAAAATCAAGCATAAGAAGTTTAAATATCTAAACAAGCACCCCAAGTCAAAACTGGCTACAAAATTATTAATTTTATTCAGTGCCTAACTTTCAGTCATCAGTGTGTACTTGACTGAATGCCTACCCACACATCAGCCAAAGCCATTGCAAGATATTACAATAAGAACTTCTAAAATAAATATAATTTTCAAAATGACACTTCTTGAGAAAACTGATAATATATTACTTATTTGCAACTTTACTACCAAGAATCAATAAAATATACCAGATTTGGTAATTTTTCTACATGCCTACAAATAAATAAATCTTGGCTGGATTTTAAGGGCACTTTCAGTACATAAATGGGAGCTAAGTACCACTAACTGCCACTCCAAGACACACAGAGACAGCTGACCTGGGCAGGTACTGAACCCACAACCAATAGATTATGAGTCTGATCTGATGTTGTACCGACTGAGTAACCAAGACTCCTTACAAATAAATAAAACATGCAGCAAACAACAGATTGTATTTGTTTTAATTAAATACACATCTGGGGTTTAATGACAAATACTAAATATGCAATGACAGAATAAAAATGGCAATAAATATAGGTTGCTGAAGATTAAAACTGAATACATTGATTTTAATCATAAACACTGTTAGAGGTTAACGTGTATACCAAATAAAATTATGAAAACAATTAAAATAGCAATTAATGTTGGTTATAGAAAATGACACTACAGTGCAAGATTAGTTACTGTTTTTCCACATCATCCACCATCCAAAAAACTCACTGGCTGGTTCTTCTTGCTGCACTACAGTGCCATTGGTGGTCCATAGCTACTCATCATTTTGTGTGGTCACTTACTATTCAGTCACCCAACATTAATGTCCTGAAGTAAAATATCTGTCAATTTTAATGCCAATTCTCACCATTTTGCCAGTTTGGTCAAGCCAGAGCAAGAAGAAGAGTTATTTGGTAACTGTATCATATACAATTGTCCAAGTCCTTTTCATAAAACCTACTAAGCCTATCATTATGATCAACAGAAGTAATTTTTATTTGAAACAGTGCCCGCCTACTTTATCAAATTCTTTTATCTTTTGTGTTCCCTACAACAGTAAAACACGAAATGTAGTTTAGTATTAATTTCATATTGACTACACTATGACTGATAGTACTGATACGATTTTGGCTCAATTGGTGCTGCATGGCAGCAGGATCACAGAAGAATTGATGATTGGAAAACTAGGAACGTTATCTAATTAATGACATGGAACAATTAAGTGTCTACATTTTATTTCTCCAATCTCTAGTCCCCTGTAAAAGCTTTTGTTTCAAGTTTATTGAAACTCTAACTATGGATAGAACAATGGAAATTCTTCCCTCAATAAGTTATTGTTCATCTGTTGGCAGATTATTTCTTTTAAAGGTTATCATATAATTCTCTTTAACATAGCTGGGAATTTCTTTGTTAATCTCTTTATCTATTCAATGAAGAAAAATCTTATATTTGCTAGCTGGGGACTTCAGAACATGAAACAAAGCCCTGAAACAATATTGGAATCTGATTTACAGAGATAAAAACAATAACTAATTTTGGGTAACTGAGTAAGGATACCTTTAGCAGCTGAACTTACTTGCTGAATTGCAAGTCAGGCCCTGCTTTCATAAAACTTCTCAACTTGTGTATTTACTCAACTCAGAATTTTGTCTCTGTAATATTTTTATATGATCATATTAAAGAACAGAGACCTATGGAAAAATTTGCTTGCAAGTTTTTGCTATGTATAAGTCAAGTTATATAAGGTGAAATTAATTATTAACAGTGAGTGTCACCAAACTAATTTTTTTCAGACAAGCTTAAATAAAAGATGATGTCTTAGTAACATATATATATATATATATATATATATATATATATATATATACTGAAAATATAAATTCTGACTTATGGCAAGAAAAATGAAAAATATACACAACCTTTTGCAAAGTGAATTTTCAATTATTTCACTAATGTATTAAATTAAGTTAAATGAATCCACATAGACTCTCCATGCCTTAGTTGTTAAAATATCTAACCTTATCATATACTAGATGGAGTAAATAATTATAAAGTTTGAAAATTTTACCTTTTTTTCGAAAAATTAAACAAAAATCAAAATTATTTCAGAAAGAGAATTTTACAACAATTACCTATATATAAAATGGAATATATAAAATGGAGTTTCTTTCCATATTCAAAATAAAATATAGGTGCTTACAATTGTTTTCTAACTGATCATTTTACAGAAGTACCAATGACCACTCCAGTCCCCTAGTGGGTAGAGCATCCACCTCGGAGCGCCAAGCAAGGCAGCTGCTAGTACCATTTTTATAAGTCTTTGGTATGACTCAATAGGGGTTCAAACCCGCGACCTGCCACATCCGAAGTATTAAAATATAAAGAATTAAAATAACCAGCTCATTCCAAAACATCGATTTGGAAAAACCATGATTTCTCAGTTGATAGAGCATCAGGATCTTAATGTAAAGGTCACAGGTTTAATACCTGCCCAGGACAGCCTGGGTCAGCTGCCTAATAGTGTCCTTGAGAAATCAATTAGCTCCCATTAAACCAAACAAATCTATAAAAAAAATAGTTGTAATTCAATTCTCATGTTACAGGTAATGTTCAGCATGGAAAATTTAAGGTGAAATTTTTAGGTGAGATATTTTATAAAAGCAGGAACATATTGTAATAGGACTTGCATTTTTTATAATTTATTCCCCATAAATTCAAAGTTTATTTGAAACTACTGACTTGCATATGTTGCTTTTAAACAGGTGAACATTCAGAAGACAGTCAGACAAAATTATTATGAACAAAATAGTCCTAAAATATACCAAATATATAATGACCTGAATATAAATATGGCCTGCTTTACTTGACAAAAAATAAATGTAGCTTGTTTCCTGTAGCTGATGTGACTTTGTAATATGAGCAATCCTTAGATAAATTACGTCTTTCATTTCTGTTAGGAAGATTATTGTTGATTACAAAGAAAATTAATTTTTTTTAGTTACTGCTGATCAATCAGAACTGGCCCCTCCAAGTGAAGACATGTACCGTGTGTTGTTCCATCCATAATTATTCTAAAATATATCAAAACTTATGAAAGTTTATCAATTCTTTCAATGGAAAGATTATAAAGTATCTGTTTTAATATTGGAATTCAAAAATAATATTTGCAAGAATGGACTCTGTGAAATTAATATATATATATATATATATATATATATATATATATATATATATATATATATATATATATATAACTCAAATATTTTCTATAAAGTACTATATGACACTATAAAATCCAATAAAAACTAATAATAATCCAGATTAACAAAAAAGATAATATTTCTCTACAACTCAAGTCAATCAATTAACAAGTGTCACAGGGTACAATTTGGCCAGTTTATGGATTAGAAAATTGTTTCCCTCTCTGCTCATCTCCTTCCTAAGTGCCAGCCTGGCATGAAACTTGCTGACATTTAATACAAAATCATATCTGAAATCAATGCATAAAATAATCCTGTTGAAATCAAGACCCCTGTTTTGACATTTCTTTCTTCAATTCTGATATCTCATGAGCTAAAAGCAGCAATCAATTTAGACACTAAATTTCAAATGTTCATGATTTGAGGAGTATGAAAAGCTGAAAGCAGCCATTAAGTTAGACACTAAATTTCAAATGTTCAAAATTTAACAAGAATGAAAAGATAAATGTTTAACATACAACAAAGTTCACCATATTGTCAACCACTGTTCAAGAAGTACATATGCCAATAAATGCCAATACTTACAAAGTAATAATATATGACACAATGTTGCTAGGCACTTCTGCTATATACTCAGTTTGCACATGTGCAGGCATAAGTTTTATCCAAGTTCTGGCACATGCAAGTATAAAGGGTGGGATGGGGTGGATGACTTAGATTTTTCTTTTCCCTGAAGGTTGCTTCACTTTAATGTCTGAGCTGTCAAGAGTGTTTGGTGGAAGTTGTTAAAAAAAATTGTTATGCAACCAACATAAAATGAAAAAATATTTTTAAAAATAAGACTGTTCCTATATCGTTTTTGAACAAGTCTCTCTAATAATTTTGTCTGCTACATAGAACATCCTGCCAGGTTAGCCTGAATAAGACAGCATGGGACACTTAAAACAACCATTAGCAATCTAGTTCCATAAATTTAGGATTGAATAGCAAGAATGGACTCTCCCTGAAACTTGCTGTGAATTCTCTAATTTTCATTAGGTACCAATGTTCATTAATTTTAACACTGCCACAAGTCATGAATTTACAGACTCAACAAACAGTAACTCTTCTGTGGAAACAATAGGAACCATTCCACAAAAAATTACTCTTCTGTGGAAATGATAGGAGCCTTTCCCCAATCAACAAATAATGACTCTCTTGTGGAAACATTACATACAACACTGAGAAGCTAAATAACTGTTGCTGTCTCTTAAGGACATCATAGGAAACTCTGAACATGGCAATGATTGTTTGAAACCTTACCTGATGAACATAAGACTCAGCTGCGAGTCTTATAACAGTACAATAGCAGAATTCTGATGGAATGGGAGACTTTTTTCCATTCTACTGTGAACAAAGTCTGAGCATCATAGTTTAACAACTCTTCATTTTGGGAATAATAATCTTCACTTCGCTACAAGTTGCAGAAAAGTTGTTGTTTATAGGCAGGTATTAGCTGCAAATATGAAAAGTTTTAAAAAGAAGAAACTGAGAAGATTCATATACACTTGGATCAATTAGGTCTGATACCTACGCCCCCTCAACCAGAAATAATTATTTGCAAAAAATATTAGCCAACATTAAATGGTCTTGCAATCAACAGTTGTTAACACAAGTAACTTGGATCTATCTACCGGCATAATGGCAAATATTGCAAACTGTAAATCTCTGAACCAGACAAAAACTGAAAAAGCTGAAGTTAATTGTTTGTCTCTTCACCTGGCTAATCTTTTATGAGAATACTAATAACAAATAATGAAAATAATTACACTGAATGGGAGGACAGTCTTTTCCACCTCAGTAGCTTATTGGAAAACAGAGGGGAAAACCAATATAATTGCCTCATCACTACCTGGAAAAAAACAACCATTTTCCTACTGAAACAGATTTCTGGACTTCTGTGGAAACATTTAAGGGATCATATTTAATCAAAAAGAGATAAATCTGATGACAAGCAGGAAACATAATTTACTAATCCAATGCTGAACCAAAAAACTGATAACAAAAAGATTGAAAAATTAGCCATTAAGTTTAATGTCTCCTGAATGTTAGATGATTGAGGTTTTCCATTACAGAAGAGGTTCTATAAAATATTTTGTTATTTGCTTTATAACAAAGATGAAAAGAAAAAGTTAAGAGTATAGAATTTTATCCTTTATGAACACAGCCTTTCTTCTGTGTATTCTTCTAGCTTACAGGTGATGTCCTTTGAACAGTACCTGCGAAATGAACTTCAAGCACAAAATTAAACTCGATTTAGCAGTGTCAACCATATTCCATAATGACCTATGTTTGCAGTGAGGCATAGTGTTCATCAGGATGCATCCCCTCACCATGTTTCTTGCTTCTAGGTATAACAGTACATGTATATATGAGGTGCAGAAAGACACTGTGCTGATGAGGTATTGCAAAAACTAAACATAAGCCAGTAAAATGTTAAATGTGGGTCAGTGACCTGCTTTTAGTGTGACATCAACACAGGTGCATACAACCATTTCCCTTGATGATTCAGGCATGCTTGGGAAATCAATTTTAAACACAAAATTTAACTAAAGTCAGTAAAGCATGAAATATGGGTAATAGTGATCTACAAATGTGATGAAGTCTCCTCACCAAGTTTCATGATTTCAAGTGTAATAGCCCAACCTAGTATTCTAGCAGCCAAGACCTAGCATTCTTGCAGCCCAGACTCAGCATTCTGGTAGCCAGACCTAGCATTCTAGCAGCCAAGACTTCACATTCTGTAAGTCCAGACCTAGTATTCTGCTAGCCCAGATCCAGAAATTCAGGCAGCCCAGACTCCGCAACCCAAAACCAGCATTCTGGTAGCCACTGGGCACATGAATTTAAGTTTAAACCAGCAACCCATCAACTGAAAAGTTGAGTTCTTGTAACTACACAATAATAATATTTACATGATGAAAGTTAATGCGTAAACTCAAAGCAAGAACTCAATAAATTTTCACAATCTGCAATATTTCAGGAGTATTTAAGCAAAATGCATGCCAGCATTTAGGATCTGCAGTGGAAGTGTCTAAATTTTTCAGAAAGAAAAAATATCTTCTTTTCTGCTGACATGATAACTAGCTAATAAAAGCCATTAGCCCTGTCTCAGTATTATCCTAGCATGAAACTTATCAAGTTATATATGAAAGCTTTGACCAAGCAAGCAGTTTTATTTTCCTACAATGTGTTCCCTTACTACCAACAAAATCAGTGAGCCTTAGATGTACATGTGTTAATTATATCAGGTAATGATCCAAGTAAGATAGCTACCTGTTCAGGTGGTAGCGTGGTCAGTTTCAGGTGTGTGTTGTTATATACATCTCGACAGATGTGATCAAAGATGGTTAAATCCTCCCTCCTGATTAGAACAGTCACCTCACCTGACCTAATATGATTGAAAAAAAGAGCTCACTCTGCTGTGAACCCATCTTTGGAAACGTTTTAAGTTCCCGCACAGAGCATCTTGAATTAATGGACTAAATTTAGGTCCCAACAAACTGTTTCATGAAGACAAAGGATTTCAAAATTTTCATTGTGCAATCATAGTGATTAATAAACTAAATAAAATTTTAATATCAAAAGTGTAAACATGAACTAAGTCAGAAAAAAAAAATCAAGTAGGTCATGCTTAACTGGAGATTGTTGACCAAAAAGACTTAATGACCTGGTTCTTTGGATTAATGTATGTGGCCTTCAACTGAACATACTGGGCAGAAACTATTATTTTCTTTTCAGACTGACAATGGCTATGACCTTTTACTTTCAGACCCCAAAATCCATAGGTTTCTTTATTATCCTAATTGCAAGTCCTCACAAAATTTGGTTGAGGTATACGGCATAATACTAAAGTTATTGTGCAAAAACCATTTTTCTTCTGTCTGTTACTGTAACTTTGACTTCTGACCTGTTGATCCCAGTATCAGCAAGTCTCTTCCACCCCTTAAATGCAAACCATCCATAAATAGTCCATAACTAAAATATTTTAATACAAGAACCATTTTCTTCTTTCAGTCACAATGACCCTGACTGTTCACCCTTTCTCACTGAATCAATAGGCTTCTTTTTTACCCAAGTCTAAGTCATCCATAAGTCTGGCTAAGGTATATGGTCAAGCAATGAAATTTTCGAGCTGAAGCCATTTTTGTTCAGCCACTGTGACTTTGGATTCTGACATTTTAACTCCTACATCACAAGGATTCTACCTTAGTCCAAGTGCAAGCCATCCATAAATTTTAGCTCAGGTCTGTGATGTAGAAGTAAAATTACTGTGCAGAAATAAATTCTTACAGTCAGTTACCTTGATCTTTAAAATTACCCAAAAGATTCAATCACAAAATATGCTTCTGCTAAAACAAACTATCTAAAAATTTTGATTGCCAAAAAAACTGGAAATTTTGGTGACTGGCAGTGCTAACATCAAGCTGAATGCCATACTTATTGATGTATTGTGCACATACCATTGTACAGTCTACAGCTCAGCAAAGAAACAGTTCTGGCACACCCAAGTGTCTGCAGCATAGAGCTATAGATCTTCTGTCACACCCATGGGTACACAGCATACACTCCAGATCTTCTGCCACTGCCATGTGTACACAGCGCCGAATGAGAATTTCTTTCTCACCCAAGTGTACACAGCATAGATTCAGACCTTGTCACACGTAAGTTTACACAGCATATAACTAGATCTTGTCAAACCTAAATGTACACAGCATAGACCCAGATCTTCTGCCATACTCAATGTATACAGTATAGTATCAGCTCTCATATCACTCCCAAGTGTAACAGCATAGACCCAGATATTCCATCATACTCAAGTATGCATAGCATCGTGTACAATTTGGTGTATATGCATAGACCCAGATCTTCTGTCACAAACAAACTTACATAGCACAGACCTATATCTTCTGTCAGACTCAGGTATACATAGCATAGACCCAGATACTACCATACATAGATACATACATACATAGATACATAGATACATACATACATACATACATGTGTGTGTGTGTGTTTTGGATTTTTAATGTGGCTTTACCAATTTTTCCAGTCATATCACTACAATATCTGCAGTGTGGCAGGTTATAGTGATGTCTAGCGCTGGGGCATCATGCCACAGACATGTAGCATCATGTCCCACTGTGTCACATTGTCCTGACACCAGGCCAATCAGTCTTAACACTAACCTCTCAATGCTGAGCAATAAAGCAAGGAAGCTGCTAGTACCATTTTCATAAGTCTTTGGTATGGCTTGGGCCTGGGTTCAAACCGGTGACCTCCTGCATCCGAGGCAAATGCTCTACATACATACATACATGTATGCATGAATACACACATATATACACACATTACATACATACATACAGACAGACACACATACATATTCATTATATAGTGTAGTAGTGGAAGTACACCCTTCAACTTGCTCTACAATGTGATAACTAAAGTCGACTTTACTCCAGTTTCACAAGGAGTAAAAGCTACAGGATCCATATCTATTTTTATTCAACAAATATGTGAGAAAATACAACAAAATTTAGGCCTAAAATTAAGACAACGACAAATTTTTGTTTAAGGAAGGGATCCATCTGTGATGAGTAATGCTATTACAACCATAATCATCCTGTAAAGATGATCCTCTTTATCTGATATGGACTCTTATCAGTTGGATAAAATACTACATATTTTGTTACGCCAACAAAAGATGGAAATGTCGGTGGAATCTGGGTTTTGTTTAATACTGTCAGCACTGTAAATACTCTTTGCATGTACCATAACTGGTTTTTACTTAAACCTGTAAATTTTTATATCATCTCATTTTCTTTGTTAAACCTAGATCCTTATATATTCATATTCTGTATTTAAAAAAATGTTAGGTCTTTTGTTTAATTTCTTTTTATTTTTGAAAGTCAATGGTATCTGATGAATACATAAAATAAAGGACCAAGAAATGGTTATAGTCATTCATAGCTGTGCAAATGGGTCAAACACCTGTAACAGCAAAAGGATCCTCAAAAAGTTCAATGCAATCAAACCATAACCAATCACATATATCCCTTTATCAAATCTTCCATCTCTCCCAGCTGAGGAGCTGCTGAGAGCTGTGTGAGGGTTCCCACCATATTCCTTACCCTGTCACTCATTCAATTGCCCACCAATAATATGATTATCAACAACGCTATGATTAGTGACAAAGAGACGGGTCACTGCTTAATGTACTGTTTGATTGTCGTTAGAACACTGGAGAAATGGACACCAGTGCTACTTTCAGAGCTCTGAAACTAGAAACCAAACCCTGTCTGAAGCAAAAATGTTTATGAAAAAAGGTAGCTGAATGGATTGGACTAATTTATTGTCAATTGAAACAATTAGATAACGGGTATTACTGAATTTTACAGATATAATCACAAATTTTCCCACCTTCACATCGCCTAATGCCAGGTGATGGAAGAACTGGAAATCTTCACATCTTTCTGAAAAGAAAATTGAGCTACAGAAGAATTAAAAGTTTGCAATATTTTTCGTTCTTGTTTAATGAGCCAAAGAAAGAATCACCAAGGATGGAACATTACTAACATCTCTCCCACAAAACCAAGCCGTATGCTTGAAAATCAATAGTTCTTTAAGCATATTGGAGTTTTTAATAATAATAATAATAATAATAATAATAATAATAATATCTTCATCATCATTATTATTATTATTATTATTATTATTATTATTATTATTATTATTATTATTATACACATTCAAGTAAAATTAAATCAGTCATCATAAGTAAGAAAAATACCATTCTGCAGTAAGACCACATGAACTTGATAGTATTCTCAGTTATTGATAACTTCCACCCATTCCTTTTACTCTGTCCATTCATCACTAACCCCAGCAATCCCATGAGCTGGTAGAGAGAAACTTTCACTTCTATAGACCATCCCCAATTCAAATCTTCAAGTTTCAGGTCTGTATCATAAATAGTGTTGTAGAAGTTGTGAAGCATTTTACACTTACATGCGCCAATAGGATGAATCATATTTGTCCACTAGTTTTATTCCAATAAAATTTTTCTTTGCACTTGGTCTTTGGTGCAGCATGCTTTAAGTAGTATATCTAGTATGGCAGGATCAGCACAGAAAGACTTCTACCAAGTTAGACAACGGCTTCACTTCTAAGCACCTCATGAAAACCCAACATCATGCTAATACAACAATATGAGACTCAATAAAGAGACTTTTAATTTTTTGCATGCACATGATTTTATCTGGGTTTATAATCTGTTTGCACTGCCTATATCTAATTATGAAAAAAAATATGCAACAATAAATAAAAATCTGACAAATTTTTTATTAGTCAAGACTTTATACATCCCTCATCAAGCTGATATGAATAAGTAATAAAAAGAATTCTGGCCAAGTAAAATTGTAGTTTGTCAGAATTTCATGCAAAATATGCAGATGGCATTGATTTTTTGTGTAACTTGATACAAATCTCACTGAAAGAAAATTTTAAATTTTCATGCCCTGTGTGGGTTGATTCACTGAAATTATTAAACGTTAAAGACTACTTTTGCTTGTCACAAGCTAGTCTGTGAAAAAGATGTCATGGGCTGTGGTAGGTAGGAATGGAAGATTGCTCTTTCTATATCATGGTCTCGTAATATATTATTACATCATTAATCAAACTCTGATAACAAACTGAAGTATAACTTTTTCTGTCTTGAAAAAACCCTCTCACAATAGATTCCCTAATATTTGACTCTCCATAATACCTATTCTATAACATGCGACACATACTGATAATACTGAAGTATAAAATGTCTGTCTGTTAAAAGATATGACACTGTTAAGTTATGGCATGGAGTGATATCATATTGTAAACATCACATCTAATCATAGGTACTTCAATTATACTTCTCAGTTTAAAAAAAAAAAAAATGAAATATACTGACTGAAACGTATACTCTGATCTGCCATTGCGTAATCTGTTGGCAGATCAGGGTCTAGGTTGTTTGTTCTATAGTGATTGTTCCTAACTCCCATCGTAGACTCAGATCTGCCAGCATATAACGTGAAAGCAGATTAGGGTTTGTGCTGTTTGGAGATGTACTCAACATATATGCAAGTTTAGATGGTGCTAATTCAGCATTCACTAAGGTAGTAAGAAAGACTGTTCATTTCTGTAAAAAGAAGTGCTGTCCATCTCAAATCAGAATTTGAAAACTAACTAAAATTCAAAGAGTTCTTAACTCTTTTTAAGATGATATTTTGTACAATTTTAGAAGAATCTTGTCCTCTAAATTTACTATGTCTACCTCAGACAAATTTACTATCTCTACCTCAGACAAAATCTTATAACCTTTTCTCTCAAGTTACCATGTCAAAAATATCTTCTGCAAGATAATGTTAAAGTTCCTATTTAAAAAACAAATGCTGCTCAATTTTATATTGATATTATCACTCTTTTCTGTAATTATAAACATTTCATAGCATCAGAAACAAGTAGGAATATGAAAACTGCAAAACTGGCATGATTTCTTATTTAAAATGTTTGTCTTTACAGGTCCTTACATAACAGTAGACAAGTACAGACACTGAAATTTGATGTGATTATCTAAATTTAAGATGCATCAGAAAATTATAATTATGAATAAATGTATTATCATTAGCCTCAGACTGGGGCAAAATTTAATTCGATAGAAGCAGACAGTGTTAGATTAAAATGCAATAAGTCAAGCAACCGAGACAAAGAGAGAGACAAACTGTCATATGTAAGCCAAACAGTAGATGCCTTCAATATGCAAACTTAAAAAACCTTACTTTTGCTATTTATTAAGAATAACACTAATTAAAACATTTTATTAATTCCCTTTTTTAATAAATTCATGCATAAACTTGACTTCTTGATACCTGTCATTACTCCTACAACAGAAGTCTTGCAAAGAGGTTTACCATCAAAGCTAACATTTGGTAATATATATATATATATATATATATATATATAAGAATATGTACTGTTACAAGGTCATAAACTAACAGTGTACAGTTATAGTTAATGTAAAACAAATTCAAAAAAGGTAGGGTTACATACACAGAAAGTTGATATATGATTTTGGAGAATCTAAAGTTGCCATTTTATATTCATTAAAGTATTTTACAATGAATTGTAATGGTTGACAGGTTTGGCCACCAGAGTCAGTTGGGCCATAGATTTGCTGATGCATCATGCAGAGCTTACGTGACAACTGGCATACCTCAGGGAAACTATGTCACCAATAAGCTTTCAAAGACTTTTTTTTAAATACCATTTACACATCTGAAATATGGTTGTTCATGAGATATATATTAACTATCCAGCTGATTTTTCAATTACCTCATTTTTATTTTCAAAATCAAGCTTATAAACATTTTAATTTGAAAATCTTTTAATATAAAAAGTCTGACTTATTATTTTAAATATTTTATCCTGTAAAGCAGGGATAATTTTGTTCATGCAAATCTATGGAAAGTCTCTACATTTCCCTCACCCCAACAACATTATGGCCAATGAACAAGATTGGTATTTTCAGTGCATAAATAGATTAACAAGTGAATAAACAGGTAACTAATAATCAGTCAGTAAATAAACATAAGTAGTAATCATTCTTGTATTATTCTTAAAATATTCTAATGAGCTGATAATACCAGCCTCTTCTGAGTTTTGACTTTTATGATAACGAGAGTAATGTTATTGTTTTCTTGTTCGCAAGGAAATCCTTTTTTTATATTTGCTTGCCAAACATAAAAGAATAGTATGAAAGAAATGTGTCTTCCCACTGGAGATCAAAATGTCTAAATTCAAAACAGTTAAAACATTTAGAAACAGTTTGAAAAACTGCTCTATTGTCATTAATGTCTAACCAGATCAACTTTTGCATACAAATATTCCAACATAATTTCATTTGCCTACATCAAGGATATTTTCTACATGTGCTAATAAGGTCTGTGTAAAAAAAAGCCCCCAAAATAATTGTAAAGTATTAAAAATGGAACAAGATTTGTTTACGTAATACATGCACACCCTTCTGCACACTAAACTGATCCAAACTCAAACTTAAAAAAATCTGAAAAATTGCTATAAGACTCTAACAAAATCTGCATGGGGCACCGAGTGGCTGAGTGGCCTAATGCACTCACCATTATGGATCACTGCCGTCTCACCTCTGTCTGTGTGGGTTCAAGTCTCGGTCTTGGCCAATGTGGGTATGTGAGAAAGCTTGCCAGTAGCTTCTCATGGGTTGGTGGTTCTTTCCGGGGTTTTCCCAGGTTCTTCCTCCACCATTTATAGTGGTCACCATGTATCTCGTGCTGAAAAATGGCATTAAACCCTATAACAACAACAACAACAATAACAACAACAACAAAATCTACACATGCATTTCACTTATCTGTACATGCATTTGACTTGTCTATCTGTACATGCATATCACTTGTCTACCTGAAGTAGTTTTTGCTTACCAGTATTATACTAACAAGGTTTTCATTTAAAAAAAACATTCATAAAGTGCAAATGTGGTAAAAAATATTAAATATTGCTGTCATGGTCTGAAATCCAATCGGTTCATCTGCAAAATACAGATATGCCTGCAAAATTTCATTTGTCTTCCTCAAGTTATTTTTGCTTAATTGCACTAATAAAGTTTGTTTCAAAATGGTATAAACAGGTATGAAAAAATAAAACAACTGCTGTTATGATCTGGAAATCAAAAATGGTCATGTATATAATAATAATAATAATAATAATAATAATAATAATTTGCCTATGTAGAATATTTATTGTCAATTAAGAAAATAATAATAATAATAATAATAATGATAATTAAAATTTGCCTATGTAAAATATTTATAGGCAATTAAGCTTCTTGGAACATAAAGAAGCCTGGACATAAATAAGGACAAACAGACTGACAGGATCCAATCAAATTCAAGCAGTGGTGACATTTAAGTCTTGCATGTATTGAACAGAAATTCAATGAAGCTACCAAGTATGACAGCTTCCAGAGCTTTTATCTTTTTCTTCTTTCCTTCCCCCACATCTCAATAGTTCCCAAATCAAAATTCTTTAAACATTCCTATGCAAGGAAGATGACACCTATTTGATGGGGTAGATGAAGACAAATCTCTGCCTTTTTTGTCTCAGATAATGGACTATGTAATTGATCAGTTCTAATCTAACGGGAGGTATTGACCTTAGTAACGATACTGCAGTTCAAACAAAGATAATGATCTCCCAGATTTGATCACTACTAAATACTGACTATCCAATTACTTATTTAATAATGAAATTCAAACAATACCACTCCAATCATGAAAATCACAACCATTTCTGATAGTTTTTGTTAATAAACTGCTCCTTTCAATGCCCAGTATTTGAAAGTGTATAGTACATATACTGTCAACTGGAAGGTAAAAAGCAGAACAAAAATTTAAAAGTGCTAAATAAAACATGATTCATCAGCTACATTTGTTAACATTGAGGGTTTTTCTGAAATCTGTCTATATTATCTTAAATTTTTGGAAAGTTACATGCCAGTGCTTCCCAAAATTCCATTTCCTACTACAAATTTATGAAATAAGCAAGAAATTAAGACATTAGTAACTATACAAATTAAACTTTTCCTTAATCAGTAAACACATGTATTAGAACGTACATGTACAGCTGAATCTTTAAGGTACGCTCCTGAGGCATGAAATAAAACATTATGGATTAAAAGGACTCCCTCATTATAAGGCCCTTCATTATAACATGATTGCTGTTATAAAGCAAGTATGGTCACAGATTCCATTTCATTAAATTGATAGTATATTACATGTATCATGTATTTCAATAATGGGCAGTCTTGCTACAAGGTGGACTACTCTGTGGCTCCTATAATGAGTACTGTATCATGTATTTCATTAACAGGTAGTCCCACTATAAAGGGGGAATATTCTATAGCTCCTACTGACAGCAATATAATGAGGACTGGATCATATTTCAATAACAGGTAGTCTCACTGTAAAGCAGGTAAATTCTATAGCTCTTATGAACATTACTATAATGAGTACTGATTGAATCGTTGTTGTTATTGTTGTTATGGGGTTTAACATCATTTTCAATACAAGATAGGCTATGCATGGCAGCCAGTGTAACTAGCAGAGGAAAAACCCAGGAAAACTCTGGGATGAACCTCCAATCCATGAGAAGCTACTGGCAAGCTTTCTCACATACCCATATTAGTCAAGTCCAAGACTTCAACCCATGCAAACACAGATGAGATGGCAGTGATCTAGAATGGTGAGTGCTTTAGACCACTTGGCCACTTGGGGCCCAGTAGTGAATCATGTAAATCAATTAAATGTAGTTCCACTATAACGGGTTAGTGTGGTATACTCTGTGTTTCCTATGGACAGCATTATAATGAGTTCTGTATCATGTATTTTAATAACAGGATATACTCTATAGCTTCTTTGGACAGTGTTATAATTAGTACTGTATCATTTATTTCAATAACAGGTAGTCCCACTATAAAGGGGGTATAGGCTATAGCTCCTATGGACAGTGTTATTATGAGGACTCTATCATGTATTTCAATAACAGGTAGTCTCACTATAAAGGGGGTATACTCTATAGCTCCTATTGAGAGCATTATAATGAGGACTCGTCATGAATTTCAATAACAGGTAGTCTCACTATAAAGGGGGTATAGGCTATAGCTCCTATGGACAGTGTTATTATGAGGACTCTATCATGTATTTCAATAACAGGTAGTCTCACTATAAAGGGGGTATACTCTATAGCTCCTATTGAGAGCATTATAATGAGGACTCGTCATGAATTTCAATAACAGGTAGTCTCACTATAAAGGGGGTATACTCTATAGCTCCTATGGACATTGTTATTATGAGGACTCTATCATGTATTTCAATAACAGGTAGTCTCACTATAAAGGGGGTATACTCTATAGCTCCTATTGAGAGCATTATAATGAGGACTCGTCATGTATTTCAATAACAGGTAGTCTCACTATAAAGGGGGTATACTCTATAGCTCCTATGGACAGTGCTATAATGAGGACTCTATCGTGTATTTCAACAACAGGTAGTCTCACTATAAAGGGGGTATACTCTATAGCTCCTCTTGAGAGCATTATAATGAGGACTTGTCATGTATTTCAATAACATTCAGTCTCTCTATAAAAGGAGTATACTCTAATAGCTCCTACGGACAGCTTGAGATGAGTACATCTTAAATGTGTTTCACTATGATTTTCAACATGCCCAGTTTATCACTTTTTCAGTTTTCAATATACACTTCCAACATTTCTTTATACATCCCAAACACATTAAAAATTCATTTATTTTTCATTACTGATATCAGTTATATCATCCTGTTACCCACTGAAACACTCTACAAATGTTTTTGTTGTTTTTAAAAAAAAGAATTTAACTTGACATTTATGTTCATTCCCTAGCTTTCAAAGTGTGGGGTAAACTGCCAAAAATGGCACTATCTGGGCCAAGTTTGTAACAATTTATGATGTACAGATAATGGGCTCATTTTTCACTAAATACTAGTCGCTGTCTCACACAATGATCAGTTTAAGCTTCAGTCAAATGGAAAGAAAAACACTAAAAAGCAAAGACAAAAGAAAGGATCTTTATCACAGTAACAGAGGGCAACATGTGGCCGCTTGCAGCTAAGCAGGGGAGCTCGTTACTTGAATTACTTACAATTTGAAACAATGTTGCAATTTCCAAAGACTAAGTTACCATTTCATAAAGCCATAAAAACAAAAGAAAGATAAATAATAAGCTTATTCATTGTGGGACTATTATTTGGGATTTACTTGGATGATAACAAAGAGCAGTGACTTTGCCATTAACTGTGGACTGTTCACGCTAAGCTCTTGACAGTTATTATTCCTTACCCATTAATTTCTCACAAAATATGTCAAACATTCAGTGGCTGTTTTTATATTGTGTGTAAGCAAGGACTGTATCTATGATTTTAGAAGGTGATAAATCTTGTAATGACTTCTCCAGTTATGCATTAATACATGAGGTTGACAAATTTCCAACTTCAACTATATTATCTGTGTGATGCAGCAGTACAATTTTGATTCCAACCAGACAATTTTTAGGGGTTTTTTCCCTACAGCAAATTTTTTTCTTTTTCTGCAATTTTCTGTTCTTATTTAATCTAACATTGGTGCAATGCTTTTACATTAAAGGTTTACACACAGCAAACCAGTAAAAATGAACAAGTCAAAACTAATTACTGTCCAACCTTTAAAATGTGTCACTTCTCATGTGATAGCTCCCAAGTACATCCAACCAATTTTCTGTTTTTGATTTGCATGAGTTTTGTTTCCTATTCACAGTAAAACTTGTATATGGTGACAACAATCCCAATGTACTGTTCATAAGCAGGTCATCTTTATAATAATTCAGGTCAATATGCATTATGTCTAGATAGGATCCAAGAAGCTTGACCATTATACAATGGTGTTCTTTATAATAATTCAGGTCAATATGCATCGATTTAAGTCTAGATAGAACCCAAGAATGACCATTATACAAAGGTGTTATTTATATACAGGTTGCCAATATATCCGGCTTGCCTCCTTTAACAATTAATTTCCCTTAAACAGCTAGCATTGTTCGATCCCTTGACTGATTGCCTAATACATATTACAATCTATGCATCCTGACCAGTCAAACAACCAGGTGTTAAGAGACAACTTTTTTCTGTTGGAACTGTCCTAGCATAACATAGACACAATACTTTTCAGTAAGCAGTTCAAGGTAAGAAAACTTGGTTGGTGTTTAACACCACAGCAGCATATCAATGCCTATTTAGTAGTAAAGCAATGGAACTAAAATGCCTTGTCCAGGAACACACAATAACACTAATCTGGGCTACTCTGGGTAGGATTTGAACCTATGACCTTTAAACTGCCAGTCTGGCATTCAACCACAGGGCCACCATGGCTCCCAAGAGTTTTTGATAAAGAACCTTACTATCTCTAACAAATCTTATGAGTTTTGACTGTAAAACTGCATTCAAGAAATAAGTTAGACATGCATCACACAAACTATGTGTTCTCTGAATCAACACTGCTAATAATAAAAATATTTATAATAATAAAACTAATGAGAGCAGATAATTATAAATGTGTGACTGATTATTATTTTTATGATGCCACTCAAAAACTCCCACACAATACAAACTGCTTTCTTCAACTACTGATGCTAAAGTTCTATATATAACAATTCTGTATTTTGCAGAGGGGTGAATCTAATAGTTCAGAATGATTGCCACAGGGTTTGAATATGAACATGTACTGCGAACGAATGCCCAGTTTTGACAAGCAAAAATTAAAAAGTTTAGCCAGTCAAATATTCTTAAATTTTACAAAAGGTAGATACAGAAAGTCCAGTTTTGTGACAACTCTAGAGCATCACAAAAGCAGTCATACTGAAGTATTTGCCTATCCCTGTAGCACTTTGCACACCCCCCCCCAATTTTAAAAATGTATAGAAGAATTTCACAAAACTTTTCATTCATCAATTTATAATTTATACAATTATTGTTGCTAGAGAGTCTGTAAAATAATAATCTGGATCATGTATGTAACCAAGCATAAGTTTCTTACCAGTAACTAACATGAGAATGGACTTTTCCTGAAACCCAAAAAGGGCAGTGTGCAGGCTGGTTGTTTACATTGAAAACTTGTAATTGGTTTCCGATGCACTCAAGATTACAGTATTAGGAATCCTCTAGCAAAAATCAGGTTAAATATTAAAAAATAATGAATCAAAAGACTAAGTTGTTTGCATTTTTTAAACAATATGTTACGTATATGTAATTAAATTACTAGTGTGTTAGTTTTAAAATTCTTTTTTATTTTATTTTTGTTTCATTACATTTTATTGTAATGATTATTGTAGGGATTCAAAATCCTTTTTCAGTAATTCTGTTTATCTAACATGTAAAATGTATTACATTAGTAATATTTTTAGTTTACCTTGGTCCGTGGTAGTGTAATTGCTACGCAAATACGATTGGCTGTTTTCATAGTCCGTTTCGACCTACGTGTTAATCTGGATAAACAATGTTTTATTTTTATATTTGTTTTAGAGTGATAGTCTAGTTCTTAGATAGAGCTATGTGCAAATTGGCAAATATCTTATTACGTATTTCAAGTGTTATTAGATCACGTAGTCTGTCTCGCGAGAACGGGATGATAATTCGGGTGAATATATAACCCTTTTTGAGCACCCGTCAGTCAGTTGTATTCCTGATACCTAGAAGGCCGGATAGGTTACCAGATTGTTTTTGGAATTCATTTGTGTTTGGAATTTAAATAATTTATTCTCTAGAAAACCAAACGAATGTACTGTTTTATAAATTCTGGGAGAAAGAAATTCAGTGGATATTTATTCTGGAATTATTCGGAAACAAAAACTGTGATTCAATTAAGGAATTGTTATTTTGTACAAGGACTACATCTGACGTCACTGCCTTCCATTTTGGTACATCGTTGAGATTTGAACCTGGATTCTAATAGAACTATTTAGTGATAGGACTTGTATTTTTCATTCTTAGGATTAAATTTTGGATTATATTCACAAACCGTAAGTCCTATTTTCCAATTTTTACATTGTTTTCTAGGAAAATAAATTATTTGTTAAAATATACAAAGCTTGTTGACTTCACTCTTTTCTTCTGTTACATTTGTACGAGCCTAAACGTAACAAATATCATTGATGCATTCTATTTTAAAAATTGGTAGGGGGTACAAATTGCTTGGAGGGGGAGCAAATACTGTAACAAAATAACTTTATTCTTCTCTCAATAAAGCTTCCTGATGAAGATGAAGCCCTAAAACAGCTTAATTCATCAAAGAATTCACCACAATGGAAAGTCATGAAAGGCCGTTTTCACTCTCAACCATCTACATTTTTCTCCTGAGGCTGATGAAGAATTACTTTCATGTACTAAACACTAAGATTCACATTATTCCTATTCCATATGAACTTGGTTGTTTTTTTAATTAAACTGAAGAGTAAGACTTAATACATTGTTCTTAATTCTTGAAATTTTAACAATTACCTACCTAATTTAATTCAGGACACCATTCTGATTCCCAAATTTTGAAAGTCTATTGAGATTCAATTCCTAAAAAAAATTAGAAAAATACTTCAAATTAAGTTTGCATTTACAATCCATTTCCTTTCTTAAATTATTTTCCTAATTATAAATGAAGTTGTAACTACTTGCACTTATTAATGTATCAAATTCTGCCCAGTCCATATCCAAAACTTTCCTCAGACACTTTTTTTTACAACAGTTTCTAAAGACAGGATATATATTTAGATTTGTAAGCCCCTAAATTTGCCTCATTGGTTGGATATGGTGCAGAGAGATGCAATAAAACATAAATTCTTTTCTTATGTGTGTTACCCACCTATTTGACTTATCTTGAAATGGAAACATTAGTAGATAAAACAATGAAAGCCTGGCAACCCATAAAATTGAAGGTGACAAGAAACATCCAACACTTTCCCAATCTTGGGGCAAGAATTTGGAAGTTTTTGTTTCATTGATTGGTAATTAATGTAATGTGTCAGTGGCAGATCATTTCCATGTACCTAACATTGCAGACAGGTGTGAAAACAAATGCTGTATCAACCAATATACAAGTTTCCTATCATAAACGAGATACCAATCATCATAACAATACAAGAAAACAGTTATGCTAACTGGGAATGCATCTATTTTCATGGGCATCAATTTTTATCTAGCAAAAATTATATTTTTGAGAGCACTTAATTTCATGGATTTGGCCAGGAGTTATATTGTTTTCATTGAAAAATCAATGTTCATTTTGTCTTTAAATTCATGGTTGGTGAAAATGATGAAATCCATGAAAACTGGTATTCCCATGAAAAATAGTAAATGAACTCACAGTATTTGCATCAAATTTTTCCTGTATTCACAGTGTGGATCAGTTCAGTTCATGTTCTGAATGATACACAATTACAAAAACTTCATATATCTATGGAGAATTTTAATTGACAGCAGGTACATTCCTCATTTTAATAAAACCATACATATCAACTAATGTTATCTAACAAGAAGTCGACACTAACATGGCCATTCTTACCAGCTGTCTCACATGAAACGGCTGGAGGTCTGAGACATGGATGCAGTAAATAAGACTATCATAGGTAATAACCAAGTAAAATGGTTAAAATCTTGCTTGAAATTGATATAATGTACATCCTTGCTAGATATGAAGCTTCATAGCTACTATGATTGAAAACAAAGTAATATGAATGCTAGTTTTCAAAATCCATGAAAATAGTTGAAGTTCAGTCATTGGTCAGAACTTTGTAAACTATCGTCCAAATCTACTAATTATCATATTTATCTGAAATCTTGATCAGATAAAAAATTTCTGGAAATCTGGTTGGTATCAAACAAAAGATGTGGATGCTAGAGTGTTCAAAATACAATGGAATGCATGGCTATTCTATGTCAGTCAAGGGCCATAACTCTGCCAAGTATAGCCAAAATATAATCATCATCAAACTCATCTCAGACCCTGCTGAGGAGAATTTTATTAGCAAATGAGGTTGAAATCAAAGAAACATATGTGAATGTTACAGAGTTCAGAAATCAGTGGGATGGTCAAGTCATTCAAAGGCAATAATTTTGTAAAATATCAATCAGATGTGATCATCACAGAAGTCATCTAAGACCTTGATATGATCAAATCATACAGCTAATTCAATTCAAATCAGATAGAAAATATGAATGCTAAAATTTTCACATCCCAGTTGAAAGCCTATTGTAAATATTTTCCAAAGGACATAACTTTGCAAGTTTAAAATTTAGTCATATTCAAACCCTTCAAAGATCTTATTAAGATAAAGCTTCACTGCAAATATGAATGATACCAAACAAAAAAGTGTGAATGCCAAAGTGATCACGAGCCACAGGGATGCTCTTTGTAACTTAGTCAAGGGCCATAACTCTACTAATACAACAACAAAAATCTACATTGTTGGGTGAAGCTTCAAGGCCAATTTGGTTGAAATCAAACCAAAAATACGAAGACCTATTCTAAGTTAATAAAGGGTTATAACTCCATAACTAACCTCTGGTCAACATCATCCTCAACCAAGCTTGCTTGAAGATGAAGCTTCACTGCATTTGACAGAAATTAACCAAAAATTAATTCTAAGTCAATCTAAGACAATTCTCACAAATACAAAACCAAATCTGCACATCATATAAACTTATTGAAGCAATAGTTAAGATTAAGGTTCACACCAGATTTAATTTAAATCGAATAAAAAATGCAGATGTTAAATGTTCACAAGGTCATGCATCAGTATTGCAAATGTTAAGATGATCAAGGGTCATAACTCAAAAATATATGCAGAATAACCTCATCATCTCAGTGCTGTCTGAGCTCTTATTGAGATCAAGCTTGCCCAACAGTAATTGACAAAATGACAATAAATACAAAATTTAGTACCTTTTTCATACTGATCTGTTTCAAACAAATATATATACTGATACTGAATTTATACAAAAACTACCTAATGTAGGCACAAAAAGGTAAGTTTCAAGGATCTGCTTCCAATCTAAAATATAGCTAGCTGGATAAAGGATTTTGTATGCAAGTTCAAGAAAAAGTTTTTGACTACATCATTTTACTTTTCTGAAAGTAGGCTGGACATTTTAAGAGCTGCAAAATGACACTGAAGCCTACATATAATTGACTTTATTGTGCATGTACTGAAAAATTTTCAAGCCAATATGTGCGTACTCCTACATTAGTCTGTATGGTATACACAAGTTCTCACCATGACTATGGGCTGTTGAAGGTTGGGCAGAAACTTATAGGAGCATTTTCCAGATTGTTTTTATCTGTTAATAAAAAAGAGATTTGTTCTGTTCATTATTTCCTTCTCCTGTTGATCAAAAGACTCTTTCTCCGTCACATTCTTGAAGCAAACATTGCCATCATATGCCAGAAACTGAAGAACATATTAAAGAAGCATGACAATGCAAGGTGATATTTCAAAAGAGGCTTGAAAAATCTCTAAATACTCCAAAATCTATTTGGGTATTGTCCCAGCCATTATTTCTGTGCTGGATTATCAAAGTTTAATGACATAGACATTGAACTCACTACTAATTCAAGCAAACTGTAAAGTCAGATATCTCATCTGACTTATCCTTGCTTATTCCATTGACCATTTGTTGTGTCCACCATTTGTTCCACCCACCACTTATCAGGACATGCAAATAAGTGCAATTTTTCAAACTCTGCCACTCTCTTCAAATAACTTTCCACTTATCTATCACATACCAGTACATTCTGTTACAATGTATAATGAGAACAATTTGTTGGGGGTCTTTAAAAACCCATTTGCTTTCCTAAAAGCAAGCTGGTCTTTAAGTTTTATGAGAAAGGGTTGCATCTGGTTAACAAGATGACAACATCATTTAAAAAAGGACAAATGGATACCCACCTTTTGGATGCAAAATGTCTATATACCAAGTGAGTTTTTATTTCTTTATCAAAGGGCAGATGATTTTATAAGGAAATGTATTTTTGAGCTACAGTAAACTCCCAATTTAAACATTTTTGACTTATCCACCTCTCACATTTAAGCAAATATTAATACTGAAGCAGAAAAATACACCCCGAGACATGCAACATTCATGTATATACGTGAATGCGCAGCACGGGTTCTCAAGCTGTAACCGCCATTCTTTAATGTGTTCAACTATGAAGATTTGGCTCCACACTGATGGATGGATTCAAGTTGCGTGAATTTGGAATGCACAAGGTTTCTCAGGACTGCAATATACACATTTTATTTCTGTCACTGTATAACATATTGGGAGCAAGCGTATTGGCATGGTCATATAAGATTTTAGCATAAATTTTATTCATTTTTCTGCGTGGAATAGCCCTTACGATATGAGATTATGACAGCCTCCAAATTCTAAGAATTTACATCAGTCAGATATCAAAGGAATGCACAGTCTCTAAAAAACATACATGAAGTCTCTCTCACCTGCTCCTGTATACACAGACATTGAGTAAACTATTTTAAGAAACTGCAGTTTGTTAGCAGTGTTATAATCTACATTTTTATTCTTCTTTGGAAAAACAAATCTTCTGATGGTTATAACAAAAAAAATCTTCAGACAAATATTTATTTAGATTGATGATTTCTAGCTATTCATTATTGATATCATTGTTCTGGTACAGTTGCCAGCTGTAATGCATTCAGCATGTGATGACAAGAAAAGGATACTGTCTGTACTTGTTTACAAGTCGAGTCCAACAGCAAACTGCATAGACCCAGATTTGTTGTCACATAATGCATCAGCATATCAGAGTCTAAGCAGTTTTGTTTGTAAGGGTGTAATCAGTAAAACAAACATAAATCGTGATCCGCTGGCACACATTATATCAAGGCAGATCTATGTAGTTTGACTTAAAAGAGAGTACAAACAGTAATCTGAAAGAAATAACAATAAATGAAGTAAATTTAACTTTAAACAAGATCTGAAAGCTGAGAGTTACGGATCTCTGCAAGAATGCAAATGCAACATAGAAACTGTATGGGGTGATTGTGCATATTGAATGTACAAAAATCACCATGACACTTGGTGCAATCTCAGAATAAATTAGAAATCTTTCAAGATTGTGAAATATGAGACCTAGTGTTTACTCAGAAGAAGTTGTTAAAAAATAAAAATTTCTAGTATAATATTTATTTTTGGGGAGCATATTTAAATATTCAGCCAATTCAGGGGATTGTATTACAGACAGCACGTGTATTAAACAGGAGGCTAAACATATCTGTAACAGTGTTGAACAGCAATATGATGAATACACCTGCCTGCTAAAGCAGTTGTGCATACCTGTATACCAAATTTGTTAATAACAGTATAATGCCTTGATTAAAAAACGATAACAGTTCATAGAGCAAATTCTTTCAATGCCATGAAATTACAATATTGAATACTTCATATAAACTTTTTAAACAAAAGTACTTTCTTTTCCACTCTGTCTCTCTCTCTCTCTCTCTCTCTCTCTGTTTCTGTTATGCTTTGATTATGACTTCAGGACAAATATGTCTGACAAAAAAAGAGGCCAAGTTAGAAAGGACATTTGTTATAAGCACCAATTTAACTCGCATATATATTTCTTTAGCAAATTACATAGTGAGATACAAACTTAACGAGTGGGTGAATGTCTCCCACCCACAAGGCAAACGGAAAATTTCAATAGTACTTCACTCCATATCGTACTCTCCCTTATACAATACCCTTCATTATAACACAATCCAAGATATAATGTGGTACCACAATGGGCCCTATGGCCAAAATTTCCAAAAAAAATTAAGCAAAATAAATAAAAATGAAAAATAATTTAAACAAAATAAATAAAAACCACAAAAATTTGGGTTTTTCAACACACATCAGCTGAAAAACATGAAAAATGGTGTACCGGTACTTGAATTGATTTCATCAACTGTCATAATATGAGTTGAAAGAAAACAACCCAAGTTTAGTATATCAGTATGTCTTTAATTCTTTTATAAAATATTAAGATATATTTAATGTATACAAACTAAATTATTACTATACATCTGACTACATTTTGTTTCCTGTGCACACACCCCCCACCCCACCCCTGGCATCCATCAACTTTTGTTTATCGAATACAGGAAGAATTTCCTGCATCAAGATATGTGGTCAACAGTCATGGCCCCCAAACTATTTTGCTATGACAAGGTAGAGTTGTTCTGTGAATTTATTTATTTTTTGGTTATAAATGTCCATGGTTTTTGCAAAATCCTACATATTTTTTAGTGTTTGCATAAGTGGCCCTATTGTCTCTACAGACGGATTATTCTTCATTAGGTCTTTCAATTTATGGTTTGAAGCAACCAAGAAACCCATGAAAACTGATACTCAAAATCAATTGAGAAATCACCCTATATTACTTATTTTAGCTGTGAACTTGATGATAATTAAATCAATTAGATGTCAATAAGCATGTGCTTATGGAATGTACCTGGTCAAAAGCAATAATCTGAAAAAGCTCATTATATTATACACCAAGTTTCATATAGATACCGCAAATGGTTAAGGTATATATTCTACCATCCGTAGGACAAAAATAGTTTTAAATGTTGTCTACTGCACATACCAATATATCTCTAAAATCAACCATTTTTGAAAAGATTAAATACATTTGCTGAAAAAAAAGTGTTATATGTTCAAACAATACATTACAGAAACCAGTTTGAACCATTCTATTGAGGACCAAAACTGTTCCAACAATGCAATGATGCATGCTGAGTAATCAAATTAAGAACTGCTATACAACAACTGATGTGTACACAACAAGCTGTAAACTGATTACTTTCTCATTATGATATAGAGAGTTTAAGGCCAAAGGTGGGATATTTACTGTGGTGTTATAAGTAATAAAGGGATCAAAGGTGGTCAAACCTTTGGTGGGGGTGAGAGATCAACTAAAAAATTATTCAGAAGAAACACTTCCATCGGTATATTTTGATTTTTGTGTTATTTAAATGTTATTGTGTTTTCAATGTGTTGCAGGAGAACAAATCAGCTAACAGTGAAAATTTATGTAGGTTGGTAAAAAAAACATCCTTGGTGACAGTAGAAAGGACAGGTCCAAGTTGTCCAGTCTTGTCACAGATGGAGCCAGTTTTGATGCAATGGAAATATAACTGAGTTGCGGCTCAACTTATTCAATACCATAAATGAATTTGCAACATTCATTGCATCTGTCACAGGCTGGCCATAACTTGTGCTGACTAAAACAATGATATTCATATTAAAGTTTAGAATGTCCTCCTGGAAGCTTTCAGATTATTCCCCAAGTAGGTCTGCAGCACTTCCAAGGACTCAGGTTGAAACCAATGAAATGCTAAATGACAGAACTACAGAATTACCTGCCAGAACATGTAAAATAATAACCAAAAAGATAAAGATGGCCTGCAGAACAAGGTGGCTTGCCATGAAAAGAGCCAAGAAGGGGATAGCCGATGACTATGTGGCCAAAACATAGTCCTGGTTCCTGCAAAAATATAATCCTATTGAAGCTGGTCTTCTGACAAAGCTGGATGACATTAAGTTTCTCAGTACAATCTACTTTCTCAGGTTTGTTTTATTCCATATGAGTAAGCTAAGAAAATCTTTTCCGAGAATCACAGTTAGCTTTTCCAATATTTCACCATGTATCAATGCAACTACTGATGCCGTATCAGCCCTGACAGAATCAAAATCCCCATTCTAGCAATTGCATGCTGACTTTTCTGGGAAAGGGAAGCTGACACATTTGCAGATGCCATAGACAATACAAGCGGATTTAACAGGAAATGTAGAAAATAAAATTGGCAAAGTCAATATTTTTGTGAAGGCCATGGGTTTGCCGCCAAGAGCATAGCACAAATCCAATGGCGATGATGATGTATCATTTCACGATGAATATTGCTGACAAGTTACTGTATGTAATCACATTGAGTGAAATCAATAATAAATAAATTAATAACTTTTTCAGAAAATTGTCCATGTGCTTCCTTTTTTCATTGTTTTTGTAAGTCAAGCTAAGAGATAATCATTTCATTCAAACAAACATGAATATATTGTTACATTAACAGTTGAATATCAATAGCAAATATCCTTAAATCTGATGACTCTATACGATATATATGAATTATCAATATAAATTTTATAAATATTGTCATATAATCATACTCTATTTTGAAACAAGTTTCACATTTCTCCATCAATGAACGACAGTTTAACCTGTGTAGACAGAACATCATTATTTCTGGATACAACCATGCACATACACCCTGCAACATTTTCAACTTTGCAACTTTCTTTCTTGCTGAAATCTCTGTATGTGGGACACAAACTATTGTCATGATACAAAGGCATACCATGTTTCATGAGGCTATCTCAGTTTAGGAGACATTATCAGGAAAAGAGTGTGATGGATAGAAGAATGGATGGATGTGCAACAGTACTAATCTAACAAAGCTAAATCTTACTGCACACAAACTAGTCATGAAACAAACGTACACCAAATTTCAGAAAGATAGCTAAAATGGTTATTAACTTCAGAAAAGTGTGATGAACAGATGGATTGATGGATGGACCAGCACAATTTGTAATAAGAAGGTAGATAACACTTCAAACACTCACTAGACACACTCCATTTTTAGAGGACATGTAGTCTAGTCATGACACAAAAGCACGCCAAGTTTTATGAATACATCTTAAGATATTAAGTAAACAAAGTGTGATAGACAAAATGTAGTGTATCAATAATGTGTTTTGATAGCCTAAGAAATCCTACTTCAAATTGAGATTAGGAAAGGATCAGCTACCCTGAAATTTCTAAACAATAATACATTTGTATTCTTTTAAAACTATGCTTTCAAATTCAAAAGCACACTGAAAATTAGATTTATACAATGGAAAAGTTAAGGAGTAAACTTACACATTTTTGACAGGAGGGAAAATCTGAAGATTTGTCTGTCATATAATGGGGCAGTTGTCGCATGCCTTGAACTTGTCAACTCTAATCACACATCTTTACATTAAATTAACCAATAACCTTGGAGCATTTCATCATTTTTTAAAAACCAGAATCATCTGTTTGACATCAGGCACGTAGCAACAGGAAAGTAATGAATTCATCTGTATCATTTAAGTCATTAATAATCCAGTGAATAGACCATTATGTAAAAATTCAAATAAGTTTACAACCTTTGTCATACAGCTGAGCCATGAGTGTAATTTTTTTTTAAACTTTAAAAATCACTGTATTCAAATGTAAATAACATATTCAGTGATGGTTGAAGCTAAAGGCGCATATTGGATTTCACAACAATTTTGAATCTATTGGAAGTCGCAAAATGATACTGAACTAAACCGACACACAAGACAGTGATTTGACTCCTGAGTGAAATCCAAACACCTCAACAAAATGGTGTCATGAATGTCATAAGTCTTATTTAGAATTCTTTGTCTACATAAATACATAGAAGCTACAGTTACATACTGTATGGATACAGTTACAGATTGTAAAATACCGTTAATTCATAGGTCTTTCATCCTTCACAGCAATCTGCAGCAGTAACGGTCTGACAGATTACTACCCCAAATCAAGGTATAAAGCTTTTAAGCTATAGTTTCAAATAAAATAAAAATTCACCTGATTTGTGAAGCTATCAAGTGCTTTCATTGTCATAAGCAGCTGATAAATTACCATATGTATATCCAAACTGACCCATCTGAATAAATCTATTGGCAAGAATAAAAAAAATTGAGTGCTTTTCCAATCACAATTTCTAGCTCAGTCAAAAGAATTGTGAGTCTAAACCCTGTCTGTTTAGAGAACCTGAAAGATCAGAGTAGGTTTATAAGATGGTGTGGATGGTGGACTTCTTGTAGGCACCATATGGTACCATATGAGACAGTGGCAAATGCTGACAAAATTTACTGTGAAATCTACCTTTGATAATACGCATTTTAGTACATAAATTGGAGCCTTATTATAATTTTACAATCTGTTCGACATTCCATGAATAATTTGAAAACTCAGAGTCATGTAACTGTTTAACCTATCCTTGGCAACCTGTTTAATAGAGTCTTTACAATGCAGAATCTCAACTTACTTCAAAAACTTTGAAAAGAAGAGTAAAGCCAATAACATGCCACCACATTACTCCAAATTTTGGAACTGTGTCTAATTTAGACTACCAGCAATCTGAATTGGTGCTACATTCATAGCTCACCATCATCAAGCCACATATCTACTTCCATCACCATCAATCACCAGCCCCTTCTCCTCATCCTAACCTCTAACCATTATAAAGAGACCAAAAATCAAAATTATTTGATTATATACATATTGTTTTTATTGTGAATCCGTGTACAAAGATAAGCATGAAAAAAAAAAAACCTAAATAGTGACACTCTTCATTCCAGATATAACAGTTACAAATTCTTTGAGAGTGTTTACATCCCTGACTTTCATCCTTTGAAAGTTTTCAGGCAATAAAATTAATTCCTTGCTAAAATGCTTGATTTTACACCTATGATGATGTGCATTGGTGATGTCATATTGTTTTATCACATCTACCCATTACCCTGGGACGTCTGTAGCCAAAAAGGCATTGCAGCATATGCATATATGTATATCATGAGTTTCTAAAGAAATGAACCAAAAGTGTGTGTGTGTGTGTGTGTGGGGGGGGGGATTTGGATTTTTAACGTAGCTTTGAAAATTTGTCAGTCATATTGCCACAGATGTCTGCAGTATGGCAGTTTATAGTGATGTCTAGCACTGGGGCATCATGTCACAGACATGTGGCATGATGTCCCACCCAGTCACATTATCCTGACACCAGGCCGACCAGTCCTAACACTAACCTCTTTATGCTGGGCGCCAAGCGAGGCAGCTGTTAGTACCATTATTATAAAATAATATCTTTGGTATGACTTGGCCAGGGTTTGAACTCATGACCTCAAAACAAAAATAAAATAAAAGCAGCCCACCAGAAGAATGGTTTACACCCCACCCCCTAAACCAACTGTAGCTAAGTTTTTGCAATTAAAAGATTTCAATATGATCAATTTGATGCCCACAGCAATGTCGTCTAGGGACATCCTATTCTTTTACCTTTTGACTGTTACCCTTGTACCCAAAGAATCAATGAGAGGACCAAAATCCATTCCATAAGTAAATAACCTCAAAGGTCTTTGATCAGACATCCATTATGACACCGCCTTTGTAATGTCATATTTTTCACCCAATTGACGATTTTAACCCCCCAACCCCCACACAGGAACTCTTGGACTGTACCAAAATGAAAATGAAAAGCATAATTATCAGAGAAAAATGAGCATTCTAAGTACATTTTACCTTAAATTCTGTCAAGGGGCCCCAGAGCACAACCTCTGGATCATACAAAATTCTGAAACCTCACTGCAAATGTACAATCTACAGGGAAGTCACCTTCCAAGTTTGGGACCCAAGGTGGATGAATGTTCTAAGGTGCTTGCCTTGACAGACCACTCACATCTCACCTCTGTCTACATGGGTTCAAGTCTCTAGCTTGGCCAGTGTGGGTATGTGTGAAAGCTTGCCATTAGCTTCCCCATGGATCGGTGGTTCTTTTTGGGAGGTTTTTCTGGGTTCTTCCTCCACCAAAATATACTTGGCACCATGTATAGCCTATCATGTGCTGAAAAATGGCTTTAAACCATTATCACACACACACACACACACACACACCCCTGCCAAGTTTGACCACTGTATTATAATGGTAAAAAAAAGATTTTGCATTTACAAGAAACTATATATATATATATATATATATATATATATATATATATATATATATATATCTCCCACATACAGATGGACACACAGAGGAAACTAACATAAATACTTTATCCAAAAAGCAGGATATAAGATTATTAATAATTGTTTAAGCTAGGATGTTTGACAACAATATCTTGGTCACATTATAGCCCAGACATAAAGTTCATCATGGTAAAAGAGTAATAGTCACAGAAACTCAGAATCAAGTTTGTATTTCTCCCTTAATGCATCCAACCAATTTTAATAAGAAAGAATAACCTAAATAAATTTTACATAAAACTCTTGCAACAAGAAAATGGTAGTCTTAATCAATTATGTTTTGGATTGTGATCAATGTAACCTAAAATGTATCAGTCTTTTCACCTGATGGCAACATGAGATATAATACTGCAAATAAATCATACAAGAATGTAATTTATAAGTTTTCAGCCAAATGAGAGTTCATGATGACCTTGTAGTGGAACATAACCTTCATTCATATGATGACACATCCATGTTCAAATCTGGTCAAAATTGTCACTTTTACCTACTAATGCACATAATGCCCTTGGACTATACTCCAAGCAAATGATTTCAGTACAAGGTACAGACTTCTGCTGTGTCTACTGCGACATCTGGGGATATGTAGCTCAAATTACTGTTATAACAGAGTCTGCCACCTCCTCAAACAAAGGCTTCACTCTGTAACTAGACTTCAGAAAATTAATGAATTTTAATTAGCAATATTTCACATTTCAGGAATTTAAAATAAATTTCAAATTCAGACTATATTTTTAACCAGCAAATGTACCATTAAGAAGATTTATACCCCTCTGACCCTGAATCAACCTTTAGACTAGTTATAGAGTCTGATATAATTCATACAAGTAACATACCTTTGATTCTTCCCAAAATAATGTGACAAAGCGTAAAAAATGATTTACATTTAGAATCAGAAATCTTTTTTTTACCTAGACTGGCTGATCCATATTCTGCTTATTCATGTAGTTCAAGAAACGAGAGACGAGCAATCAAAATCAAAAAGGTACCAAATTCAAATGCCACATTTACAAAATGTATGATAGAATTATGCTGAAATTATGGGGTAATTTAATCATTTTCTATCACCATTTCCTAAGAGCATGTTTTCAATTTTCAAGGTCGGGGCAGAGGTGGGGGTGGGGTAATAGATTTTATGTTGAAACAGTATTTTTTAATAGACCTTATACTTTTGTGAATGTTTCAATAAATATGCATGCTATAAATAATAATTAATAATTAATAAAACGATAAAACCTGCAGATATTTTTATTACTGGCATAGTGGCAGCAATCATGTTATGACAGTTTCACTACACTAAAAGTAAAATTTGAACATGAAAAAATGAAGAATTGCACATAAACTTTTGGAAGATAAACCCTTCCAAATAAATGTAAACATAAATTACAACAAGATATAATAAAATGAGGAAAACATATTAAAAATTAAAAATTAAAAATTCTCTAAAATGAATATAAAATAAAAGATAAATGTAACACATGTAAAATCCTAAAATTTGTTTTAAATGTTAAAGATTTTCTCAGGTGCTACATCCTCTTACAGTTTTTTTAATTAAATTTACATTAAGCTACTTTTGTCTCAGAAGGTGAAAGTTGACATGCTCAACACAAATGTATTCACTGTCAGTGGACACTGGCATGGTATGCAGACTGGTGAAGATTCACCCTTCAGGAGGTATGCACAAGTTAGGCACGTGTGTTCAATATGTAATCGGCATAATACATCACCTCTGTGATTTGTTCCATACAAGGAATGGCACTCTCAAATAGCGGGTTTTGATGTTCTAAAATTTGTTTAATGAGTTTTTTATTCAATATATTTTGACTTGGATGAAAAACATGCTGATTTATATAATATTTTAAGTCAGTATATGAAATCTTCCATTTGGAAAAAGGTGACTGCAGAACAGCCTTGGCTGCTTTGTCTGCCCTTTCATTACCCTTTATATAAATGTAACTAAGCAGCTAACAGTACAGAATACTTTTCATCAGACTGTATGAGTAAATCATGATCCTGTATGATCTGGGATATGAATGGGTTGTCAGATTTAACATTTTGCAAGGCTTTCAGTGTTAAGACTCTGATTTCATTGCATTTACTCTGAAAAAGAAGAGAATTTCTTAAGAACGTTTTGAAATGTTAAACATCAAATATAATTAAAGGTGGTGTTATATTGGTTCAGGTGACCATTACTGAAGCTGGATTTACAATGAACAACGTTGATGTGATTCTAAAATTTTGTTGATATTCAGCTATTTTCTCAAAAATGTCACTATTAAAGATCTAATGTTAAATATTTTTTTTACCAAATTTGAATTTTCATGACTCTACAACTTGGTCAGATTAAAATTATTACTGTTAAATCAAGTCACCTGTACAAATGAAAGTCCTCACCCAACCTCCCGCTGCTACCCATCTGTGATACAACACACAAGAGTGTGAACATTTTGTAGCAGTAATTGCTAACACAATTTATGTCCAAAATACTACAAAAATTCAATCTTTCTGTAATCCCAATACTTAAAACCAACCTGTAAACTTAGACATAATGACACAAGCTGAAATCTGATGTTCAGTGTAAACAGGGACTTACTGGGTCATCAACACTAGACATCTACTATAACTGTATGTCGGGGATGGATGTCATTGAATGACAGATATAAAAAAGGAGTTATTAATCACCTAAATTTAATAACAGACACACACTCCAAGTAATAATTTTAATGAAAAAACTATTTTAACTGAAAGAAGCCTTTTATCTTATTTGAATGTGAAGTGAGATCTCTAAATTGTGATTTAAAATATTCCTTTGATACTCATATTTACTGGCGCCAATAAATAAAAAAATAGCTTAAATGTCATTATTCACTGATTCATTAGTGTCTTATTTTTATATACACATGCAAAATTTATTACAATTTCTACAACTTTTCAGCAGATTTAAAATTTTAGAGTACCTATATTAAGTAAATTTTACAGTGTTTCATTTTTAGAAGGCTAAACATCATGATAATTACCTGTGCACACTTTGTTCTTGACAGTGTTTTTGTGGGGTTTTAATTCCTCAGGATTCCTCATGTTCAGTGGATTCAAAACAATTCCATCCAAATTTCCTGTCACCACACTATCATGACAATACCTATTCCACTAAATTGTTAATAATTTAGTTAAAAGATTAAGTACCTCTAGGGTTTAGCAGCATGTCAGCACAATATGGGCTATATTTTGCCAATTAAAAATAATGTTCTAAACTGATTTTGTTTTTAAAAAATGAGGAAGAAAAATCTTCCAAATGAATGTAAACATTAGTCCTATAAGATAAAAGGTAAAAAGCAAAAATGTCACAATTCTTTATAAAGGTCTATAAAATAAAGATAATTTTTTTTAAAAAAAAAATCCTTGAACATCAAAATTTGTCAAAAAAACGATATTCTTTCACAAGGCCTAAGATTTTCTCTCCTAGTACATCACCATAATGATTCTTAATTAATTTCACAACATAAGAAATTTTGTTTTACAGGGTGAAGCTCATACACTTGAAAAACAATGTTCCGAGAATGTGTTCCAGCATTCAACAAGAATGTAACTGAAAAGGTTGCTTCCCTTGCTCTGAATAATTCATGATCATTAGTAATTTCCCGTATCACATGACCATTATAAGTAGTTTCCTGTATCACATGACCATTATAAGTAATTTCCTGTATCACATGACCATTATAAGTCATGTGATCAACATTAGTTGCTGGTGAAAGCCGAGAGATATTGAAATTTTAAAATCTTATGATACTTAAGCTCTGAATATGGGAAATTACTAATGATCATCAGGAATGTGCTATACTGTCAGTGGACACAGGCAAGGTAAGCACTCTGGTTGAGGATCAGCCTTTTGAAGGTAAAGATCCCACGAATGCAAACTAACTGTGTAAATTACTTAGATTTAATAAAGATGATGGTGCTCTCATTTTTGTGTATTACTGACATTATAAACAAACCAAGGTAAATGTCAACAAGGAGAGTTTCAAGTCTTTCCCAGCAATGCTGACCATCTGTCCTCTTTTTTATTTTAACAATTCAAAATGAACTACACAGACCATGAACAGAGAATTCTGTACCAACTGAACGAGTCAACATTATTAGAAGTATGAAATAAAGTACTGTATCAAGCGTAAACACTGATCCATAAAAATCTGAATGTGACTCATGGATTTGACAAACTGGGGGATAAATTGACTCCTAATATGGAACTGCAGATTGGAGCTCTTCGGAGGAGTGAATGAGTTGGGAATGTTGGTCTAATACAGGGGTCTCAAACTCAAACCACTCTGAGGGCTGCATGAGGGTATTTTCGATGGCCCAAGGAACCCACCGCCATTGTTATCTCTCATGATACCTTGTGACGCCAATCATTTTGAGGGCCACATAATGTGGCTTGGCGGGCCGCAGGTTTGAGACCCCTGGTCTAATATGCAAGCATCACAATACCACCTCATCTCTGCGATTTTTTTCTATATGACAGATGCCACTCTCCAGTCACGGTTTTGATGTTCATTAGCTTGTTTTTGGAGTTTTCAATCCATGTGTTTTGCCAAGTATACCAAATATGCTGATTTATATAAATATTTTAAGTCAGTATATGAAATCTTCCATTCTGAAATGTCAGACTGCAAGGCAGCTCTGGCAGTGCTAATTTCCCCTTTCTTTACCCTTAATACCAATGTAAAAAGGCAACCAAAAGAACAGACTCCTTTTTCAGGTTTTATGGGCAAATCGTTTTTCTGTCAGATCTGGAATATTAAGAGTTTAATTTATGGCTTTATAAGGCTTTTAGTGTGGAAAGAGAATACAAAAAATGATTACATTTTGTTTGGTGAGGTTTGCATGTAGCTGTAAGAGCTGAGATGGGCTACAATTTCTGCTGTAGAAATGGAAGCTTTATCCAGTAACCAGCAATGCTGTGAGGTATTACAACAGCAGCTGCAACCCTGCCACGGCATCTTTCAGACTTTGTCTATTTGGTTTCTGTGTATACAAGGTTTTGCATTTTGAAGCCAAATAATGACATCATGCAGGATCAGATTGATCGGAAGATAATTTGGTACTATACCTAAAATCAAATTTTGATCATATGAGAGGAAGCAATGGTTTTTCAAGATAGAGTTCTTATTGCTCCCAAAGTCAAAGTCTGGACTGTATATCTGATCAAGCATCTGCAGGTAAGATTTTCAAGCTTATTTATGCATAATCAAGCCATAATCAAGTTGAGATCTTTCTAAAGTCCTGTATAACCTGAGCAAGATCTTCTGGTGGGCTTCCCAATCTGTGTTTGCCAAGATTTGCATTAAATCCAGGGCTTTTTGGAATTTGTTCCCAAGATATCCAATGTATGGAAGGAAGGTTAGTTTACATTCAAAAATAAGCCATACAAAGTTGGTCTTCTCTACCACAGGAATAACAGAACCATCAAGATAGAGTTTTGGGTCATCATAAATTCAATATAATCTGCAGAAGTGCATACAAAGAGTTTCAGATTTGGAAAATTTGAAACTGTTTTCTTCTGGTCATTTCTTAAGTCTACTTAAGCATATCTATATATGACATTAAAAAGTATGCATATTCTTTGATTTATAGTAGATCAAAATGTCAGCAACATATAAATGAGCAGTCAGTTTCTGGATTAACACATTTTGCTATACTGTTAATTTTGATGTTGAAAAGAGTGGCTAGCAATATCCTGCCCTGTGGTACACCAATTTTCCTGATGATAGCTTTCAGAAATGGTTTTCCCAACCTTCACTCTGAAATTTTGTATTTAAGCTGGATATAAAGATAGGATGATAGCCTAGGTTGAATAAATCATTCATTTTTGCATTATTTCCTTTTGGTATTACCTTTCGGCAACTAAAAAATGATGACTACTCCACATACTTTATTAAGAAAGCTTTGTAAGAGTACAAAATTTTAGAGATTTTGTAGTACACTTTTTAGGGGTCCATGTGACATGTATCCACTAAATTTGATGTATTGGCTAGGATTTCTATATCTTGGCAACTTTTAATAATTAATCTGTTTTGTTTGGGGCATGTACTGAGTTTTAATTAAGGACTGCTGGCTAACAGTATGAGCCAAACAGATAAAGCATGATGTTAATGTGAGGTCACATCGGTAAACTGTCCAAAGTTGATTTAAACCAGAGAAGAATTTTAGGAAGTTATGGTTCATTTGAAACAGGTGTCATATAATGATATTTTCCAGAATAGTTATTAATAATGGAAGACTATAGAGAATTTTCTGACTTCTATGGAACTGATAAGAATTCTGGCAGGTAAAGTAGTAATCCTGATAGGTTATGCTAAATGAGGGTGTGTGTTCCTAGACAGATTTCAGGGGTTTTAGAATAGCTCCCCTTGTAGAATTAAACAGTCCGAGGTTTTCTGCTGAAAGGGGAAGCTGGCTCTAATTTCAGCAGAAAATACACGTTTTGTTAAATAAATAGTCCGTGGGACTGAGGGGGTCCGGAAGTTTGCGAGACCCATATCCGGAGAAAAGATGGAGGGAATTCTCTGTTGACAGCAAGTGAGGGCTCAGAAAGGCACAAAGAAAATAGCTCAAACACACCTAACTGCACAGTGGCAAAGAGAGCAACAATAAAATGTCATGACCCACATCCAATGAAATAGAATTTTTTATTGTGAAATGAGTACTTTGGGGAATTTTTAACACATAAGCTTCTGATGTTTCTAACCTCTTGTCCTTTATCACTCCATATCTGTAATTTTTGTTGCAATTATTCCTCTTACAGTAAATTAAAAAAATTATATTAGAACAGTTTGTACATAGTGTAAACCCACAATAGTTATATTTTTCTTTCTTGTTATGTAGGTTTTATGTAGAAGAAATAGTATAATTTGTAGTAGTAGTAGTTGTAGTAGTAGTTACAGTTGTTGCTGGTGTGGTTTTTTAAATAAAAAACAGCTTTTTCAGAACAAGTCCTTAATATGAGACTGAGGATCTGCAGTCAACAATTATATTTATTCATCTGACATGATATAATATTTATGGCTGAATTATAAAAATTCATGTGTTGCTTACAGGAAAAAGTGATCTATAATCATATGAACCTAAAGTCAAATTTAATTTGAATTAATGTTCTGTTTTGTTCAAAAGGCTATGAATCTTCTGCATCATATTTACCAACAATCCTAAGTCAACAAAACTAGAATATTAATACTATTACAAACTATATTCCCTTTTCAATAAAATGCATGAAACAGAATGATTTGTTTCATTAGAAGTCAATACAAGTATGTAATGTCAACTATTCCAAAAGCCAAGAAAAAGTTCAAATTAAAACGGAATACATCCATCACTATAAAAATTCAGGAGTTGTCTGCTCACTTCTCAGCTCTTCAACAATGCACAAACAAATATTGGAGAATCCTCATACTTACTACCCCTAATGCAATTAAAAGTAATGTCGAGCTATTGTACGATCAAGATGACTTCTTGTAAGGACAAAAAGTACAATTACAATTTGATCCTGCAACATAAGTAACGAATATGAATGAAATGAAGGAAACCTTCTGACAACATAATTTTCTAACTTCAGAATGAGATATTTTAAACTAAAACTTCCTGGGCCACCATTGCAGATTGGAGTCACCAGGTGGCCCCAAATAACATAGTGAAATTATCATGGATTCAATACCAATTTAGCAGAAAAGCAAAAGTTCAACCATGACACATGGGATCTCCATACTTTCTACTTGCTCCTTTTAATGGTACAACAATATTTAGTTTGGTATATACAGTATTTACTCAGATTTTTAGTTCTTGGATGGCAGTTAAGTTTCCAAGGCTCTTTTTTCAGTTCTTTGATGTTTCCTGCTTTATACATTTTAAGAAAAAAAAATTTATTCTCACTGACATAGTTTTATCTGTCCAAAACCATTGTGTAATTGAGTATATTCTTCACGTAGAATCCACAACGATGTTTTATGAACCTGAAGTGATGTTTCTTTGAAATATAATGCTACTCATAGAATATTCTGTTGCTGAAAATCATTTTCCAAAGGTATATCAGACAGTTCTAAGAGGGTATTCCTTGTCATCATTATCAGCCAATTAACCTAATGCATTTTGTTATATGCAATACATCCAATTCTTGTCAACTTCAGCTTTATCCTTGTGATGCCATGTTGCAAAATGAAAAGCATCCATTACTTTCAAGAAATGAAATAACTGGGAAAAAAGCCTACTAAACAGATGTCTTATGCCAAGATTCAGAAATAGATCACCTGATACATTTTTACATTTTCTTTTTGTTTTAAACAGAAAATGTTCAATATTGGGAGCACCTATATGAAAGGAATTTTAAAACGTTCAAACAGTAAGGTTCCACTATATGGAGTCACACCTAAATTAAAATAAATATGTTAAGTTATAAAACTGCCGATGTATGAATTTTAAATTTTGTATATATGCATAGAAAATTATTTTTCAAATATAGAGGATATAATTTAGCCAATCATATATCTTACCTAGAAGAATTGGCAAAACAAATAAACATTTCTGTAGCTGTTGCTAATCACATTTTTTTCTTATTTTTCACACTGATTTCTGATTTTTAAATTTTAGAATATGGAAGATTTTCTTACTTATACTGTCTCATTGTCTCTTTCATATTCTAAAATGCTGAGTTTTCATTTGCATGAACAAGCAAATATTAAAGCTGGACTATCACTTTATAAGAGATCCAATGTACAACATATGTTTCGCATTAATTTATTGGTTCTTGAAAGGAAACAGTATAACTAGGCACCATGCCAAACAATTTCAAACAGTTAAGATTGACCCTGCATTGAAACAAAGTTTGACTAAATAAATAAATTATGATATCAGTGGGTAGTTATTCTTTCAAAAAGGGCAAGGAGGGTTTCAAATAGTTCCTCGACTATGCTTGTTGTAGACAAGAAATGCATCTGTCAGAAAATTGCAAAGTTCACATCATGATAGTCCTGTGATTCAAAATTGGTTTCCTCCAAAAACAGGAAACGAAGCATGACATGTGCATCACCTTGACCTATTTGCATGTAGTTAGTACTACAGTGTAGTACCACTATGGCCTATTGACCTATTTGTGTTAGTACTACAGTGTAGTACCACTATGGCCTATTGACCTATTTGTGTTAGTACTACAGTGTAGTACCACTATGGCCTATTGACCTATTTGTGTTAGTACTACAGTGTAGTACCTATATGGCCTATTGACCTATTTGTGTTAGTACTACAGTGTAGTACCAATATGGCCTATTGACCTATTTGTGTTAGTACTACAGTGTAGTACCACTATGGCCTATCTACATTAGTACTACAGTGTAGTTTCCATTATGATGCATGCACAAAGCTTCACAATAGTTGAAAGCAAGGCTGTGGGTGATATGGACCTTCATACAAAAAATTAATTTAGTCAACTGAGCATATAGGTCATAATGTCTTACTTTTGGTACAAAAAAAAAATGTGTTCTACTTCAGACTTAGTGCATGTTCTTAAATTTATGACATGCCAGGAAACAGTATGGGAGATACTGACATTAATGCAGCACAAATGCAGTCACAAGATTTTTCATATTACAGGTAGATATATTAAAGGTTCTAAGTACACAAATAACAAAGCAAAGTAACAAAGTTTATCTCACCTGTACATGCAGAAGCAGGTAAAAACAAACTTGCACAGACATTCCATCCATCTGTACCTTGACCATTGTGCACTGCTGATATCACCTCTCTTCATAGGAAACTGCAATATGAAATACCAAGACTGCAAGTTTTAAAACAAACATCTATGGAGAAGAGAAAAAATGACAGTAAATTCTATCTAAAGGATCTACTGATGACAATATAGGGATATATGTTCAGAAGCAGGGATATATGTTCAGAAAGGAATGTTAACTTGGACAGCTCTGGTAATAGGGCACTTTGCTGGACTTCAGGACATCCCAATGTATATATTCTTATTCTTGCAAGATAGGGACATTGATTCTGTGGTGCATATAGTGTAAACATCAATTTCTTTGCAAAAATACCATCATCCTTATATGCCCTCCTAATGTTTAATAATTTTTTATGTAGATACTAGTATGGCATGGATGATAGACATATGGTCCTAAACTTAATGCGCAAACCATGACCTTGATCTTTAGCCTTTATAGCCTTGAACTTATAGATTTCATTTTTGTGCTAAGTATATGCCATTCCCCGAGTTTGGTCAAGAATCTTACTCTAGAAAATAAGTTATTGTGTGAAACCCATTTTTCCTGGAGTTACAATTATCTTGACTTTTAAACTTTTGACTCTAAACTCTTAAACCTCTTCCTTAGGTGTAAATCTACATAAAATTTGGTCAAGATATGTGGTCTTGAATGAAGGTTATTATAAAAACACCATTTTGTTTCTTTCAATGGTAGTGACCTTTTACCTTTCACCTTTTGACCCCCAAATCTATAGACTTCTTTCATACTCCAAGTGCAAGCCATACACAAAGTTTAGCCCAGGTCTGTGGTGTAAAACCAAACTTGTGTGGAAGCCAGTTTTCTTCTTTTTCAATCAGTTACCTTGACTTTTGACCTTTTGACCCCCAAATCAACAGACTTCTTCCTTTCCCCAAGTGCAGACAATCCACAAAGTTTGGTCAAGGTAGATGGTGTAAAACTAAAACTGTTGTATAAAATTGAAAAGGGTAACACGTAAACAGATGGTCATGTGGATGAACATATTGACAGATGGAAGGACGTCATGGTTACATGATATGTTCTGCCTTTTTTTTCAGGATACAAAAACTGCAGCAAGAGAGAAATTCATCATCAGGGACATATATGCAATGAAGATCTCAAATAACTATGATTTTATGTAGACAGTAGTGTGATGGTATATATAATTACAGAATTACACTATTTCAATATTGGCATGTATTGTCATGAATGTCTTTTGTGGTGATCTATATCTAATCTAAATCCTATGTATCAAAAAATGGCTTGATAAGTTGTCTGATACACCTCTAAACACCTGAAATCATTCAACGGTGCTTGATAAATGTTCACTTCCCTGAAATATTAGCATCCTACTGTCTATCAGTATTTCCTTAACTTCATTATATTAATATTTGAGTGGTGCCTAGAATGGCTGACAGTACCTTCTGCATGTCAATAAGAGTGTATACCGACAGACTACAACTATTAATGACAGTGGCAATGTGTCTTATGATTATCAAAGTACATTTTCACTCAACCAGATATATTTACAGACCTGTTTACCCATTTCTGCAGATATGTATAAATTTCCATGAGAAAATGTAATTTCTTCGATCAATGTGAAGTTATGCATCTCATTTGCAGAAAAAATGAAAAAGTTAGTAACACAATAATCAGATAAATCAAAATAAAGCTTTTAAACAGATTAAAATGAAATTAATATTTCCTTCTGCGAGCTCAGTAATAAACAGTGGACCTGATGAATAAATGGAGGCAGCAGGCATGGCGGATCACTGGTCAGTGTCAGATTTGCAACTGAATGGATGTGGGTTCAAATCCTACCATCATATCTGTCTGGGTTGGCTAATGCAGTTTGTCCTTGGGACAAGGCACTTTATTCTGATTACCTTGGCACTAAATAACCTACATGTGTTGTTGTCCTGTACAACACCAAACCAAACCAATCTTCCCAACATTATCAAAACAGAGAACACTCTTTAGTAAACTGTTCACAAAGTCTCTTAAAAAATATCTGGAAACTGACTATCTAAATCTCATGGTACATCTGCAAAATGACTAACTCTGAATGTTTGAAAATCTCATACTTGGATTTGAGGTGGCATTTAAGGTCAAATCACCTTCCAGGTACATATGAAAAATTGCAATTACACAATGAGCAATGCACAAAATTATGGTTTTCCGTTTTTGACGGATGAAGGCTTTTGCATGTCTCCTGATATAGAGTTTTGCACTTTTGCCAAGATTTTTTAGCAGCCTTCTGACTTTCCTCCTCTTCCTTGGGCTCAGGCTTACATTTAGCTCTCAAATCAGCTCCATCATGTTTCACAATTTCATACAGAGGTGCAAATGGCAGTACAATTTGTTTCAGTATGATTAAATGTCAGTTAAGCTAGCATGCAGGTACATGGAATGGAATCAGCCAGTGACAATGCAGCACACCATGTTTCTTTCCTTCATTTTGTCTTTTATTTGTAAAATTGCAGTCCTGATATTTAGTGCATATGTGATCAATATTTTGTGTACAAAACTACACCCCATATGTGGCTCTAAACAGGTCTGGATTTAAACGTAACAGCCTTAGCGGAAGGCACTTCCAACTCAGGATCAGAAGGTACTGGGTCAGAGTCCTGCCTTGGTCACTATTTACCCTATATGCCCTGAAACAATCACATCCTACAGTCGAGGCAGCTGTGGTGAATGGGTACTAGCATTGGCTAGGTTAGGAAAATTTTAACCTTGCCTAGCATCATTAATGAATTTATGCATGTTAAATCACTTCTCCAGGACCATGTTGAATTGCCTGCTGGGAAAAAAAATGAAATAAAATAAACTTACATTTCTAAAAGCTTTTCATAGGATTTAGAGTACCAGGTCCAAAGTAAGTAACCAGAATTACATTTACATATCAGGAAACTAATACCACTGCCATTTCTACAGAATCTCCTGACAAAAGTATGACTGAAAAATGAAACTTTAACATCTAAAACTTGGTAAGTTATCCCTTGTTTGTTACATATTCTCAATAATATTGATTTCAAGGGCATGCGATGGTCAAGGTATGGATTCAGTGTTTTATAATTATTCTGATAATTCATTATCCTAAAAACACAGAGAGGACAATTATACTCCTGGAAACTCCATTTCTCATTTGGAAACTCTTGCACAATGTCTGGCCAAACACTTTCATCGAAGATGCTGATACACTTGTCCAAGTCAATTTTCCACTGGGGTAAGATTTATAACCCAGTTTTAGGTAATGCACCTCTAAAAACAATGCTGAAATATTTCTGAAGGTATGTGTGCATTATACCTGCCTAAACAATCCAGAGGCCATTCTTAATCAGTTAATCTGCATCTTAAAGAACTTTATTTTCAATGTAACCAACTGCTCAGGACTAAAGTATTTAAACTATCCAGACGTGTCTCTGTTTAAGCCATGAAATACATGATGCACAAGTCTGCTGCAAAGTCCTTAAAGTACATCTCCCGACTCCTAAGTTATTCTTTTATTGTCAGCGCTTTCAGAAACAAGAAAACTGACAGACTTGGTAAAAGGTAACATCAGGTCCTGTAGAGATTGTCTATATTTGTCACAAATTATGATAACATTACTAAGAAAAGTACATAATCACCCCTTTTACTCATGATTTTTGGTTTCCTGCCTGTCTTGTCTTCTGTGGAACTCCTTTTATCAAACTTTTTCTAAAGTTAATAAACTGTAGAGGGTGATATTCCAACTGTTTTATGAATATTTTTTACCACTAAATGTTTCCTCAGCTAAATGAATTATCATCTGCTTCTGATTGTCTAGAAGGTTTAAAAACAAAACTTGCTACAAATTCACAATTTCAGACATTTAAGATGTTCATCGGTACAGGAAGTCAAGTATTTGGAAAAATTCTTATCCAAGCAGTGACCATATGGAACCATACTATGCCAAATGATGTCCACTTTTTTAACTCAGATTGCCACTCACATTGACATGGCATGTTATGTATGTATGTATGAATGTATGTATGTATGTATGTATGTATGTAAGTGCAATGCTTAACAGCACATCAACACAATCCAGGTGATACAGTGCAAAGTAAATTTTGGGTATAAAAGAAAGACAAAGAAAAAGCCCCAAAGATGCTAAAACTCTTTAAACACAAAAGGTCCAATTTATAATTTAAACACCAACCTATAAAATGTACAAGACCTGCTCTGAATTGGAACATCAATATGGAACACATCCTAGGGCATCTTTTGTCACCTTTAATAATATGCAGGAGGGTACACCCAAGCATTCATACCAAAAGGGCAATGTTATTTACAGTAACTGATCTCAATGTTTCAAGAATATTTGCTAAGCCTTCAGAGTTTTAAGAAGAAAAGTAAATAATTTCAATTTTGGGACAGAGATACAATACACTTATTTACAGAACTAATTTCATACAAGTACCCCTCTTATGGAAAGCCAAACGTAGTTGATTAATTTATAAGGTACAATTTACCTGTGAGTTGATTAATTTAAATGTGGGTTTTTTTTCCTTCTTTGTAATGGGTATAATTTGTGGTGGATTAATTAAACAAGACTGTGTGCAGGTTGAAAGAGATGGCAGGCAAGTATGCAAGCATGATCACAAGCAAGCATCCATCAATCCATCCATCACAGTTAAATCATAAGGAATGCATTATTAAATCATGCTAGCTGCCCTAGAGTTCTTAACACATATATAACTGACACTGAGAATTACCTAGCAACTTTAAGACAAAATAACAGCTATTGATACTACCTGAATGAAAATTTCAGCCATGGCTACTTTTGTCCCATGAAATATTTATGTATTTTAAATTTTTCACTTAGGTGAAATAATTTACCATAACTGAATTCCAAGTACAAGTCAAAGTGTTTTTTACTCAGAGAATTGTATGAATTCTAGGTCTGATTTTGCTCTTACTTTATAATTTTGATTGCCATGGAATAAAAACGATTAAAAGCTCTTCTTCCTTTCCAAATACATATGTACATATTCTTATATGCTTACATTAATTCAGGAGCCCCTGCTGGCTGAGTGGTCTAAGGCACTTGCCTTTATGGATCAATGACATCTTACTTCTTGGTGGATTTGAGTCTCAGGCTTGGCCAATGTGGCTATGTGAGAAAGCTTGGCTGTAGCTTCCAGTGGGTTGGTGGATCTTTCCAAGGTTTTCCCAGACCACCATGTAGTATAGACTATAATGTGCTGAAAAATAGCATTAACCATAACATCATTAATGCACAACATGATGAGCTATACAACATTCTCCAAGTTAAAGAACAAGAAGTCTGCATTATGCTATATATCTTGACCGCTCCACCATTAAAATCTAACAAAGTCACTAGGGCAAATTAAAATCTAACAAAGTCACTAGGACAAATTAAAATCTAACAAAGTCACTAGGGCAAATTAAAATCTAACAAAGTCACTAGGGCAAATTAAAATCTAACAAAGTCACTAGGGCAAAAGATTAGGCAACTGACTTGCTTTTCATGGATGTAAATATTATTCAAACTTAATGCAAGTGCAATGACAGCATAACCAACAGTCATTGTCAGAGAAATGAAGCTAAATGCAAAAACTGAATATAATCAATGGTGTGCAAAATGCAAGTCTATGTGACCTATTTTCAAATAGATTGTAACCATCAAGCAGGGCCACCATGTTTACAGCTGCAAATGACATCATGTTTGTCAAGTAAACATGTAAAAAAAATACAGTTTCATTGAAAAGAATAAAGCATGTGACCTATGGTCTGAACAAGTTTGGAATTCTGGTAAAATCAAAATAGTCAACACATAACAAGCAATCTATGGTTGCAAATATTTCACAACGGTATAAAATAGTGGAGAAGAAGGTGCAATGCAGCAGAGTTGGTTTATTCAGGTGGAAGTTATGGCACAATGTTGAATCATCTGATACACACATGTAAATATGATCCTTACCCCAATACCAATTATGGCTTTCAAAACTACCATACTTTTTTCAGTGTCGCAAGTAAAATGGCAAAAGCAGGGTGTCAAGCATCTTTAAGTGATGAAAAGATTGGAACGATGTCGAAATATAGGAACAATAAATAAGAACAGAGACAAGCTAAATTTACCTTCCTCCAACACTCATCAGTTCAATTCTTTTTGCTTAGAATCAGGGCCAGTACAAACTATGTGTGAGCAGTGCACTTGCACAGACAGCCCATTTCGGAGAAGAAATGGGGCACAAAAAACAGACAAGGGAGCTCCAATTAAATAAAACAAAACCTTTGTTTTTTCTTCACATGAAGATCTTTTTATTTCATCACAACTTTCATCAATTTCTTATGAACTATCTTATAAGCAAAATTTTAATGTTGGGGGGGGGCAAAATATGTTTTGCATAGGGCAATGTATTGCCTTTTAACATCCCTGTTTAGAATTATAAACATTTCAAAGTCAACATTCAAAACACTTCTTCACAAAATATTAGAAATGGAAAATTTTCCATGATAGAATGTAAACCAATCTGACTAAATTACTTAGATCATGTCATGACTGGTGAATTGGCTGTCTGTGCAAGTGCATAGGATAATGTTATCAAATTATTCTTATAAAACTTTCAGATCAGTAAGTGTTTAACTGAGTTTCATAAGTATACAGGACAACTTTATTCTTTTCAAACTGAATAACATCCAATTTAAAGTCATATGCTGAGTTTTTTCACCTATTTGCTACCCAATTATGCATCATCAATACTAATGATAGTGAACATCCTTTTCAAATGAAAAAATGTATGGTTTGATAAGGATGTCAGTTTTGAGTCTATCTGAAGCCCAGCAAACACTAAATAAACAACACATGGTTTTGCTGGTCTTGGTATATTAGTAAGTAAATTATCAATTCAACCTGGATCAACACTCTTACTTTTTGCTAAGCCTAAATTAAACGAAAAATAATATCAAACTACTGAAACACTAAATAAATGATTTGTATGCACCTGGTTTTACTGACAATAGGCATTGTGTGTTTGGATTGTCCACAAGTCCATCTGTCCGTGTAATGGTGGTAAATCCTGGCTAAAGTAACTACTCTGATACTCTAATTTTAGCTTTCTTCTGAGCAGGCTGAATGTCTTCATGTGTTCTCTTCGCAGAACCATGATCTGTCCTGCAGACTTTTGTGTCCAACAGTCTTTTCTCCTGTTCAGTTTTTCTTGGACTATCTCTTACATGGTCCATCTCTTTTCTTTAACTTTCCGACTTCCTTGCAGCAGTTTCAGTCATCATTTGTGCTACACCTGCCTCCCATAACGTCTTTTTCAGCTGCTTTTGTTAGCTTACTGTTTCCTTCTTTCAATAATTCCTCTGTGGATAACTTTTCTGTCCTAACTTCTGATTCTTTCCTCAAAATTTCTTATTCTTTTTCAATGAGAAGGTTTATCTAATTCCTCTACTTCATCTTGTATCTTCTTTTCAAGCCTAGTCTTTCCTCTTTTTTTGTTCTTTCTTTTTCAGACTTTCTTCCAGCAACCTTTGTAGTTGCTGTGGCTAATTTCTGAATACCTAAATATCCTTGTTTAGTGAATTAATTTTGTTAGCTTGCTGTTTCCTTCTTTCAGCAATTTCTTTCTGCATAACAATCTTGTTTTAAGTCATATTTATTTTCCCTCAACAACTGTTATTTTTTCTCTCAAGGAAGTTTTTTTCTGGTTTCCTTCTTGTCATTGTCTTCTTTTCAAGTTGTTATTTTCTCTTCTTTCCTTTTTTTTCCTTTCAGCTTTTACAACCTCCAATCTCTGAAGTTGATTCAGGCCATTTCTGAATACATCAACAATTCCCTGTTTATTGGATTTTCTTGGCTAGCCTGGCTGTACTCAGGATCATTTAGGAGCTGATACACTCCTTTCCACATCAGCCATGTAATAAGGCAGTAACAAAGCTCTTTAACTAGCACTGGACGATATCTGTATTTAAAGCCATCATTATCCTGCTCTTTTAAGGACACCTGTCTCCAGCAGTCATTACCTTGTTCCAATTGTTCAGTTTCATCCTCTCTCTAATATACATGTACCTTTCAATCATCAATAATATCAGTAACATCATTCACTCCCAGATGTGTCTAGCTAAAATCTACTCTTCTATTATAGCAACTTTCTCAAACTGTCTAACCATAGATAAACAAGCCTGTGCTTTAATCAGCTTGTTTTCAGATGGAAACCTGTTGATTCATACTTCAATACTGCACTTTAGAATGAATGGATTCCCAGAATCTAAGCTTTGACTCTGTTTTCATTTTCAGAAGTTACTTCCTTGCTTCTCTAAGTAGGTACAATGTCTTTCATCACTCAGCCATTTTCTTTTTGTGTCTTTAACTTCAGAAGTTCCTTTTCAACTTCTCCAAGAACCATGCCTTTCATTATTCATTTGATTTTTATGTCAATATGGAGGTCTTTCAGATCTTTTGCTGCAGTGGAATTCACAATGTCTGCATTGGCAAATTGCCTTAAAATGGTGTTACCTCAACTTTTCATTCTACTGTAAAGGAGGTGAGCCATTGGTACATCTTGCAAGCTGTATGAGAAACTTTTCGTTCCTATAACTGACAGTAGAAATAACATTTTGACTTTAATGTCAGTTCTCACTGTGTGTAAAATACCCTCTTGAAGATGATACTCCTTGTCATTGCCCTTAAATACTTCTATAATCTAGTTACATACTCTCAGGTCCCAGTCCATTCCTCAACTACTGGTATATATTGTAGTGCAGGTCCAATGGTTATCAAGCTAACTTGTGTGTGCTTGACAAAGACTTCATCTGGAAGATCTAGTTGTATGTCCTTGCAATCACCTCTCCTATTCTGATGAGATCTTGAACAACTTATTCAAGTCTAAAACTATTTCTACCATTTCTTTCCTATATTCATTTATGTCCTTACTAAAGGCATTGTACATTGTGTGAAGATTACATGTATTGATATCAAGAAGGATTTTCCATTCAAAATTAGTACCATTCAAAAAGCTTGGACACTTAAAAATTGTTTTGTGAACATTTAGTTCAACGCTTCCTAATGCAATCAAACGTTCCAACCAAGATCAGATCAAAAAGATCAGTTTGCTTTCTCACCAGCGACTGGTTTGTCTCAGCATTCTGCAGCAAGACATAATTTGAAATTCTCAGATTGGTCAGTTTTGTTTTGCTCCTTAGGAAACCCTCTGCTATCCGGTATTTAAACATCACTTTGAAAGTCTCTGGAATACCATCACTGGCTCTTCTATTAATGTTGGATGTTCAGTATTTTGCCGCCTGTGTTACTTCAGCATACAAGACATATGCTGATAATGCAGTTTAAAACTGACAGTCATGCTTTTTTTAACTAGCTCATCATGCTCTTTGACTTTCATTAGGTGATCCTGCCATTTCACCCTCTTAAAGTCTGTCTTTAGTGACTGGTGCTTTATGGTGATTACATGGATTTATTCAGTTTCTTGTGACAATTTATCTTGGCATGATGGAGAATTGTTTTTCAAGCAAACTACTGTTACACTTTAGTTGAATCTTGCAGATGGTGTATTATACTGCACATGATATATATCACGACTCTTCAGGCAGCATGACGACTTCACTTCATGTGTTTCCAGCAATCAGAATCCATTAGATCTGATTTGATGCCATGGCATTTCTTACCTGATTTCACGGGTTGTTGTTATTCATCTTTAAACGTCGACAGCTACCTGAAAATGATGGCTACAAATATACCAGTTTTGTACCATATTTTCTTTATTTTTCACAGCCATGCAATATGCATATCACTCAGTGTTTAAAAATGCTTCATACCATGTGAGAAATCTCTCTTTGTTTGAAGCAACAATGCAGTAACTTAATGGAAAGGTGATGATATTCGCCATGCTCTAAAATATTTCAATATGTAAATGGTAAGTAAGGGCAGAATTGTGTAAGTGTTATATTGATCAACATAATGTGTACTGACACTATTTAAATGAATACATACAGTTCATGTTGTTGGACATTAGCATACATATTTATTTTAGTAGCAGTAGTATCCAAGCATTTTTATTTGTAATCTTACGAAATATCAAACAATATAAGCTGTTAAGTGACTAGGCTGGGCAGGTGCATCACATCTGAAAGAAATATAAAACTTTAAGAAAGGTGAATACAACTTAAAGATAACAGAATAATTTACTAAAAAATAACATCAAATAAATATTATACTTCATCTGAAGTTTTCTTACATCTGTGCTTTCCAAAATCTTTAAAATGTATGAATATCTTAAAAATAGGAAAATAAGGCCCACCCCACCACCTAAAAATACAGAAACACATAAGACACTTGACACCCTGCAAAAGTACACTAGAAATCTAGCCATTTTGTGTGCTTGTGACCTCAGATTTCTCACCATAGTGAAAGTGAGGGTTTCAAAAAATTCTGTACCAGGCTCTTAAATCCCTTTCTAATTCATATTTTCATTAGTCATGTTTATATCTGATAAATTACAATATGCTTTAGGTAGTGAATGTCAGTTTTGTCAGTCTTATCTACAGCAATGCTACATCCTCTAATCTTCATGTACCATTTTTTCTAATTTGATCTGAGATGACCCCCTATTGCTACTGAGCAACACCATTACTGCTATTCTGGAATTAACTTATACAAACAGTGTTCTTGTGCTATGTGGTATGCATATAGACGTCAACAGAGAAACTGAATCAATCAATTTCAAATCTAGAGTAGCAATCAGCGTTGGATAAATTTAACAAACTTACTGAAATAATTCCCCTGATAAGCTGTTAACTGTTATCTAGGTACCAAGTGAAATCTAAAGCATCAATGTATTATTCAACTAAATTATCTGTATGTTGCTGACATCTGCCCAACTTGCTGGTAAAATGTAATGAACTTAAAAACTCATTTTTTAAAACAAGATACTTGTGGACTTGAACAATAAATATAATTATTCTTCAGCATAAGTGATAGAGACCGATTACCATTTTTTTATTATATAAAGCCATCTTTATCATGGGATAACTTTTAGACATAATCATTTCTTTTTTTTAATGATGTGTCAACTGGTAAAAAAAATTTGTAAGTTATGACAGCCCAACATGACAAGACAAGCATATGCAACTTTCCTACAGAATGTGAACCAAATCTACAAATTTCATGCTGATGTCAATAACATTATCAATAACAATCCCCTGGTATAAGTGATAACTTTGTCCTGACTATGTTTCATAGACAAGAAAACTACCCCATATACTCACAAGTCAAATCCAACTTGAAACAACACATATCCTGATCCGTTACTGCATAATGCACGAGCTGATTACTCCTACCAAACTGCACAGACACAGATCTGTAGGTGCATTAAGAGATGGCAGATCTAGTTCTATGCAGTTTGCAACTGGATTAATCTTATAAATGAGTACATAAGGTAACCAACATTCCCCTAGGTGTACAATAAGTAGAGCTCAATCTGGCTCATATCCCAGGTTCTAACAATGTCAACAGAAAATATCTTCATGTCATCAGGTATGGATGACATTAATCTCATCCACTGGGACAGGTAATTCAGATATTATTCCTGTTATTCCATGCCCACCCAGTGTAATGGTCATTCTAAATCATTGGCATTGCTGGACAATTTGATCTGAGAGAAATATGGGTACTATCAATTACCATATACAATAAATCACCTTAACTTAAACCTTCAGGTGTTCAAAATATTATGGTATGGATATTCAAAAGGATAGGAATTCATTTTGTTTTGCTGAAGAATTAAAATAATAAAAATTCCTTGAAAATTGCACAGCTCTTATTTCATTGGGTCACACAATCTTCAATAGAACAATAACTCGGAGCTGACTGTCCACAAACAAGTTTCAAATCCAACATGTGCTGCAGCTAGAGCCTGGTCAAACTATGTAATCTTCAATGTTCCCATGGGAAATGATATGTAATCTTCAATGTTCCCATGGAAAATGATATGTAATCTTCAATGTTCCCATGGGAAATGATATGTAATCTTCAATGTTCCCATGGGAAATGATATGTAATCTTCAATGTTCCCATGGGAAATGATATGTAATCTTTAATGTTCCCATGGGAAAGGATGTAACTTGATGAACTTGGGAACTAGCTATGATACCCAACATGCAACTGGTTGCTACTGTACAAGATCTTACATAAATTGATAAATTCAACAAAAAAAAAATCCAGACAGTCCAAGTCAACGAATAGTTTTGTTTTAAAGGATCATACAGGAAAGAAAAAATGAATCTCTATCAGAGATAAACTACTGATATTACTGATGGAGTAACAAAATTATTGTCATGCTAGGTGGAAGGGTTCAGACTCGTAATCCAAGGGTTATGTGACTCATACCCATCCAGCCCAGCCCATACTGAGAGCATGTGTGTGCCCTTAGGAAAGCACATACTGTACCTCCCATTTCCTTGGCATGATATAGACAGTAATGTGTTGAAAGCACCATTAGAACCAACTAAACAAGTAATGTGATTCTTGGATTTCATGTTTCTGTCATCTTTTATGTTTAGTATGTTGTTAAATTAGTCTCTCGACTGCCCCTTGCTTCCTCATTCTCCTGTGTATCGAGCAATGTCTGATAATCCAAAATATGTGTGAAATTGTGTGAGTAGCAAATCCATAAGTTTATTAATTATTATTCACGCATTGTTATCCGTGAATACAGTAATTATTTTACTCTTGTATGTATGCACTACAGAATCAATACCCATGTATCAGCCTATGGTCATATTTCCATTCTGGCGAAACCTAGAACGACACTGTAAGTACAGAAGTTTTAAACAACTAACATTCTAAAGAAATAGAATAATGGCAAAGAGTATTTCAAAAAGTTACATGTTTAACAAACTAACAGTGGCATATAAAAACAATCTACTAATACTGACTTTAAGTGAACAAGTACAGCATCTGGTCAAACTATGTCAGCAGCTATTATTGAGACCATTAGAACAGAGCTGCTCACATCATATGACCTGGTCACATCATATGACCTCTGCGTGGATGTGCCATAATCATGGTGTGAGAGCTTGTTGTAAATTTCTGTTTTCCACATATCTGATACTTTACTTACATTAAACTGACATATTCCTAATTTGGTAATGTTGGTAGTTACAGGACAAATATATTATAATACTGGATACTGTGAGATGAGAAAATTAAAATATCAGTTGTCCTGCCCTTCCCAAGTAGCAAACAAACTTTTCTCATTTTCAACTCAAGATCAAGTTAACACACACAAATACACACACACATACACACACACACTGACCACATATATAATTGTTCAGCATATAAAGATTTTTTCGAATAGTTATGGATAATAAGATGGATAATCTAACAGTGCAGATTCTTCTTATGCAATCAAGAAGGCACACTGTGCAACTTATTAGTCTTTCAAATTTCTGCATCTACTTCTTACTGTATATACTCAGTTTAGTCCAACTGCAAACTGTACAGACCCTGGTCTGCTATTGCATAATGCACTGGCAGATCTGGGTTTGTGCAGTTTGTCAGGAATAATCAGTACAACAAATAACATAGACCCTGATCTGCCAGAGAATTATGTGAGGGCATATCAGGGTCTATGCTGTTTCCAGTTGGACTTGTATGTATGAATATATGGTAATTATTTTTTAAAAGATTTTTTGTTATCTGAAAATGATGGCTAATGAATGAAGAGTACCATGCAAAATGGTAGATATTCCCTACTTTCTGTGCATTTTCCCCAGATATATTTGATTTCATGTAATTGTTCTGTCTGCCAAAAATTCAGACAAAAGGAGGGATTGCTGTAAAATCTGTGCTGTCACACATGCATTTCTAATTTAATTCAATCATATTTTATCAAATCTTTCATTTACTTTTTGACAATCGGTATATTAATTTTGCTTACAATCAATGCATGCAAAAAGTTCCTAATAACTCACTACTTATTAAGTGTTGAAACAATGCCTAGCTAGTTCCCTAAGTCTACCAATGATGTCATTTCCAATGGTAAAAGTAAACTAATGGGACTTGCAGTGCACCAGCTACTGCAGCATGGACACAGTTAGTTTCTCTAAGTCAACTTTCTGTTAAAGACTGTATGTCCCACTAAAACAAGCTGTAAGCATTTACAGTGTGTGACACAAGCATTAAATTGTGAATTTTTTTAAAATATAAGTCTAAATTACACAAATCATTTGAAATCAGTAATAAGAATAAAAATTTGCTGATATTGTCCATAAGGATGTGCTTTTCAATTCACTATTTTTCTCTACATACTCATTTTTGTGGATATTATGTTCACAGCAAGTCATATATTTTAATCTCGAATAGTTATCCTTTTGTAGAAAACAGGACTGCATTCCCAATCCATGAATTTAAAGTTCCAAGGGTTATCATTTTGTGAAAGCAATAGGAAACTGTCCCCAATCCATTAAAGATCCAAGAGTTATCCTTTTCTGAAAACCACAGGAAACCATCCCCAATCTACAAACTGAAGTATATACAAAAAATAAATTTTTCCACAAAACAAGAAGAAAGTTATACCCATGAAAACAGATTCACAGTACATGTTGAAATCTCTTTATAAAATCATGCATCAATTATGACAGTAACATATTCATCAACACTAAAGTGAATAGTATGAATTGAAACAATACCAAATTCACGGAGGATATAAGTAAGGTTAAATATGCCAAAAACCATTTATTTTCTCATTGTCTACCAATATTTTACTGGAAAAAGCATCCACCTCAAATGTAAGCCATCCCAAAAAAATAAGCTAGTTACTAAAAATTAATAAAAATGAAGGTTTATTTTCAGACTTCAATCTTTATAACATAATCCATTCGCTTTTCATGAATTTATCATCAAATATTTCAAGTTTGTGAATTGGTATTTTTTTTAAAAAAAAGAAAGAAATATATGATCTGATAAGTTGGCAAGGCATTCTCCATTTTCCAAGGAGATAATTGTAAGACAAATGGATGTATCAATAGACAGATTATCTATCCCAACAATATCTAACAGATGCTACAACCATATACACAGCTATATAAACCATAAACAAACCAATTACCAGAACATATGTCAGCAAATAATCTGAGATTTGTGATAACTTGTAAAAAGATTTATTACATGAACTAGATTGATTGCCCATCCTAGGATGAGAACAAAAAAATTTAAAATGATTCAAAAATTGGGACAAGTGAGTTTAAAGAAAGTTTGAAGATAAAAAAGACATTAAAAAAATAGAAAAAATTAGATGCCACAGCAAGTTTCAAACTTGCAACCTAATGTTTGGCAGCTGGGACACACAGAAAGAAAGACAAATGTGGGTATTTATGTATAAGATGTTTGATAATAACAAAGAGTGTATCATAATATATTAAGATTCACAGGAGCATATCTTTGTAAAATAAACAATATCAAACCTGTAAGCTGTGTTATCATTCATATTTTATGACATTTCAAAACTTAAGAAAGAAATGTAACACAAAGGTAAAAAATCCAAACATTGCTGATGCTGCTAGGAAAGTTTATTCATGTTATACAATCTACTAAACGAGCAACACAAACAGCTCCAATTAATTGGATGAACTAAATCTTTAGATCTGAGCGATCACTGACAGTATTCTATCTATAGGCTTCCCACCGACCCCTATTGTTATCCTAACAATACCTCCTAGTTACTGTGTCACTCACTTTCCTCTCCAATTTCACCCTTCATTTTCCCTGGTGTCATATGCCCTCTGGCCAGGAGACAGTTCACATAGGGTCGCTGATTCCAATCTGACCTGTGGTTTAATGTGACCCTCTCAGCAGGCATGCAGGCGAGAGGGAATCACATAATTTTCATTGCATCCTCTGAAAACATATCACTGCATAGAGTTTATCATAAGGCAAATTTGTTTCCCATAAAACGTGAAAATCTTTATCATGACAAACTTTCAAATGACTGTGATATGGTTAGAAATCTGGTATTCTCAGTTCCTTGTTAATAAATTAGAACTTAAATGTATATCAATTTTCTCCCTCTCTCATAAAGATCAGAACAATTTTCTTCCTACATGATGGCAAACAAAATAAACATGGAAAAACTATTTCAACACTGTAGCTCATAACTGTGATTTCTATCTGTGAAAACAAAAATTATCTCTGTCAAATGTTTAAATACCAATGTGTAAAAATAAAATTATGTCTGTCAAATCTTTGAAAAGCCATGTTGGCTTAGTGGTTAAATTGTCAGACTTGTAACCAGATTATCATAGATTTCAATCCTGCCACCATATTCAACCAAATGAGATGCCCTGGCCTTCCCTGGGCAAGGTACTTCACTCTACTTGCCTAGTCAAGAAAACATTCATGTGCTGATGTACCCTAAAACACCAAAAATAAAATCAAGCCTGCCACAATTATGTCAATACAATCAATGTATGACCAGGAATGCCATATTTAACCATGAAACAACACCTGCCACAATGGCATCAATTTATACATTGGTTACTCATTCCATAACTAGGTATACCATATTAAATCTTTGTTACAACTCTTTGGTCTTACACCAAGTAACAGAAAAAAGCAAAACCAACAAGTTTAGTAAAATTCAACAAGTATTTTATTTCCCTAGGATACAAGATGAAAATGTAAAAGGAACTTCAGCACTGTGAATTAAATCCAAAATAATTCTAAACGTTCCACCACAACTCCAAAAGTATAGAGTGTTCCAAATGAATTCCAGTGGTGTTCTGAATGAGTTCCAATCTTGAAAGTGATAATGTACCAAGTCTCAAATGTGCCAATGTACCAATAATCTTGATGTATCACAGTGATATAATCCATAACGTCTTTGAGTCCTCAATAATCCCAATGTAGTGTTTTTGTCCAAATATCAATGAGCATCCAATGCATAATTTGCAAATGAAAGATTCTTCTCAAATTATAGCTGAACACAACAGTAAATACTTATATAGACTGAAAATAAAGGAGTAATGAATAATTTTGTTGACAACAAACTTATTTTAAAAATTGACACAATAAACAACCAGGATGAGGGTCAGAAGTTTCTTTCCTGAAAAATCTGTTTCTAAAACAAACTAGACCTTGAACTAAAATATCAGTAAACAACCTATTTATAACTTACAAACCTGACAAAGTCAGGTATACACCAAACCTCTATCCTCACTCATGGACAAAGATCAAGCACATCAAATAAATTAAATATACATAACACCATGAAACCAAACCTGCTGCAATGGCATCAGTTCATATTTTAGGTTTACCAATCTATGACAAGGTATAACATATTTAACCACAAAACCACACCTACCACAATGGCATTAATTCGTATTTTAGGTCTGTCAATTTATGACAAGGTATACCATATTTAACCACAAAACCACACCTACCACAATGGCATCTATTCATATTTTATGTTTATCAATTTATGACAAGGTATAGCATATTTACCCATGTAAATAACACCCATCAACAGACAGCTACAACCCAGATCCTCTGTCAAATAATGCACCAACAGATCCAGGTCTACTCAATTTGCTTAAACAAATGTAGTAGACTCTAAGTTTTCATCTAACATAGGGAAGCTGGTCTGAGCCTAAATCATTTATAGTTTGGTGTTAAATATGTCTAAATAGTTTTATATTGGCTTTAGTCTAATGTGTGGATCTATATACTGCTGTACAGTAAAACAGAAAAGCACAGAGATACAAAAAGATCACTACAAGGAGCATCTGCCAAGTTGTGCTCATTAAAAGTGATCACTATGATCACTATGTGGAGATTCTGCCAAAGTGTACTTGACAGAGATGATCAGTATATAGAGTTTCTGCTAATGTGTGATCATAATATTGAGCTTTTGTCAAAATTTACCTGACAAAAGTGATCACTATAGCTTCTGCTAAGGTGTGCTCAAGAAAAGTGTTAGCGATATTGTGTTTCTACCAAGGTGTGTTTGACAGAAGTGATTACCTTATCAAGCTTTTACCAGGTGTACTTAACAAAAGTGACTACCATACTGAGAGTCTTCCAAGGTGTACCCCAAAGATAACTTCCTGAGTCTTGGGCAATAAATTCACAGATTTTTCAAGAACAAAAGAACTTCATTGAAAAAAAAAACATTTAAGGTTGTACAGAATATGTAGCAGAGAATGCTTTGTATTTAGTTATTCCATTACACAAAAACAGAAAGTGTAAGAAAGTGTAAGGCTTTGTATTAATGCAAGAAAATCAACAGCATAGTATATTTGAAATCAAAAGATACTTTTAAGCAAAAATTGTACATGATTGATAGTCAAACCAAAATTGCATCAGCTTGTTTGTTGAAATTTCCACAGAATTTAAAACCTATTGATGAAGATTGTGAAAATATGGTTCTGTGACCAAAACATTTATGTTTTCTTCTGATTCATTATATTCAGGAGAACATTCATCTGCAAGAAATCTAAATTGGTTTATCTGAAAGGAAAAACCCAGCCTTTACATTTAAAATTACTTTATTAATCTGCATTAATTTCTAAGCAATCATACCAAGTTTCAAAGTTATGGTTAATTAAATAATTCAGATTTTGGTCAGAATTTCATGATCACTGGGCCACACCACACTGGCTATATCCATATAGTCTGAGAAGAACTGAATCAGCTCCCTTTCCCTTCCACTGACATTGCACTGGCACATCTCACAAGAGATTATGGTTGATATATACATGTTTCTTTAGAGTCTAAATTCCTCAAATTGCTTCTATATTTTTGTTTTCATTAAAGGTTTTCTGGCTATATTTATTAAGATGTATATTAATGAAATCAAATATGTATGCAGAAGATTTCTACATTTTTGAAGTGGTAAATCAATTCTTCACACATAATTTACACAAATTCCATTTAAAAAATCCAATTTCTCCATGAAAATCTTGTAAATGTCCACAAATGATTTCACAAATCTGGTCAAAAGACCAAACAAGGACAGAACAAGTTAATGTTAACTTGTCTCACCATATTTTTTTTTGCTGTATGTTACAAACTCTATTTTCTAATGATTAGAGGCATCATAAATTAGATTAAATCTGTGAATAACATTTCTTCATTTTTTTCTAAATATATTTCATATTTTCTAAGCCCAGGTATTTTATAATTTACACCTGAAAATGCAGTGAACTCACTTACATCTGAAAAATTAGTATTGACAAGAACTTTCTTCATCGACTGATCAAACACATCTGATGACTGGATGGAGTACAAAAGATCTGACAGCACTAACACAGCAATAACAGGAACTACTTACTGGTTACACACCACAAAAGATGTGCTCTCTATAGCAAAATGTAGAATGTCCTATGTCATAAAATAGGAAAACAATGGCTAACTAGTGGGACAAGAGTGCTCAAATTTTATAGATGTAACAAACAAAGTAAACTCTAGATATATAAGAATATATTATGCCTTAGGCACGATTTTCCCTTTAATAATCATCAATGGACATAAATACATGTAAAATGACCAGTAAACATCACAAAAGAATTTCACTACAGATGGTTAAATATACACTTTCCATGGACACTTCTTACTTTCATCAAGATCTCTGCACCCATGTTGACACTTTGTTGCCACTGACCTGTAACCAATTAAAGTACCATATTTCCACCACCATGAAAAGAAAACCAACCAGACAGAAAATTTCACTTCGCAGATGAAGAAAACTCAAAACCCATGTAATTTATTCCTTGATTTGTAAAAGGCAAATAAAACCCACATTACTGTCAAGGTAGGTTCTGTGGTGAATTATTGCTGTGAGGGAGAAATTATTTTAATGCTAGGTGAATGTTTGATAAAAGATGCTGACACACAAGAAACATGTGGACAAAAATTGAGGTCAGTGATAGCAAGTGAAAAGAAGAGAGTGATTTAGTTACGAGAGCTTTATTCTTAAATATACAAAAAAAACCATTTCAAAATCAACCATGTTTCTACAATGAAAATATGTTGTAACAAATGCAAATATATTAAACATGCCGATGAAGATCAAAAAAACCTTTAAATATGTAACTTATTTCAACCCATTTCCACGGACAAAACGATATGAAATGAAACTGATACTTAAATTTCTCAAAGCCTTGGTTACAATCTCACTAAGAAAACAGTTCATATAGTTTTCTTTTGTTTCTTGTTTCTGTTTGTGGAAACTTATAATTTTAATGCATCAATTCTAAAATCCCCAAGATTATTTACTGAGAAAAATTTAGAGAAATTACATGAATGTTTTATAAAATAGTTTTCATAAAGACCTAAATATCAACATGAAGAAAGGTATTTTTTTCTGGTATTTATATGTACCTATAATAAAAATGTTTTATCAAAAGTATAACCACTTACTAGTAAACCTTTCATTGTATAATGCCTGTCCACTAGATCTGAAATATGCAAACAACTTCTGGAAAAATAATAACCAATTTTTCTCAAAAATTACATTATTTTAGACACAACATTTAAAGTGTATAATTATTTATTCTTGAAAACTATCTAACCCTTCTAAATGCTTTTTTTTTTTTACATCTGTGCAATTGTGTTAAGCAAGGTTATAATACATCAGACATGCCAACTTTCCCAATTTAATCAGGAGTCTCCCAGTTGTGTGTAGAAAACCCCACAGTCACAAGCAGGAGCAAAATTCTTCTGATTAAAACAACATATCAAAGATAATTTTTTTTAGTCCCTCCGAGTCAACAGGAAGTAACTGGGCAATAGTTGTATGAACAAATAGAAATATATCAGGGCTTTTTTTTTCATATTTCCAAGTCATTCCGAGTCAATAGGAAGTAACTGGGCAATAGTTGTATGAACAAATAGAAATATATCAGGGCTTTTTTTTTCATATTTCCAAGTCATTCCGAGTCAACAGGAAGTAACTGGGCAATAGTTGTATGAACAAATAGAAATATATCAGGGCTTTTTTTTCATATTTCCAAGTCATTCTGAGTCAGTAGGAAGTAATAGGACAAACTTTGTATAAACAAATTGAAATATCTCATTTTTTATCATTTCCCAGTCAATCCAAGATGACAGGAAGTAACAGGACATCTGCCATATAGACCAATTGAAATATCTTGATTTTTTCATATTTTCCAAGTCTTAAAAGTGCATTATTATATCATAATCCGCTTATGCTGACATATGACCTGAGTACTGTCTGCTGTGATGCACTCAAATAGTCTTGCTACTGGACTATCTACAATTAACCAACCTCTGAAGGCAGGACCAGGAACTGCTACAATCAACCAAATGATGGCCAATTCTTTTTTTTCTCCTTTTTTAAATGTACCAAGAAAAAAAGTTTTGCTTAAACTTCAAGGAAAACTGATTTCTACTGAAGCACCAATCGTTCTGTTATAGCGTGATCTATACGTGAATTCATGGATTTTTTTAATACATGTACAGTACTTAATGCATTATGGATTGTACTATACAAATGTAACCTGTCAATATACAAGTGTGATTTAGACTAGTTTTGTCTTTATCCAATCAAAAGCACCTATATTTTTGCACCTGCTTTTATTCCCCACCCCACTCCCTAGCCTTCCCAGCCACTGACTAATATGGTTCGGTACACAGACAAGTTCTAATAATTGGACCAGAACCATCATATTATAGCAGGGTCATTGTGTGCATACGTGCATGCGTGTGTGTGTATGTCTGTGTGTATGTGTGTGTGTGTCTGTGTTGTTTTCTGAAAAGGAAAACTTTTTTTAAAAAATGATGTTACTAATAAGTTATAATGGTTGGAGGCAAATGTGAGATGATCCCATTTTACAAACACAGTCTCACACTTTAAATGACCAGAAGTCCAACTTTCATTACCATAAAAGTTGGCATGTCTGATACATTATTCTCCACTCTGCCTTTCTGACAAATCAATGTAGGATACAAAAACTTTATTTCAAGTAACTGACATAAGAATTGCCAGTTACTTCTGTTCAATATTTTTTGGGATCAAAACATTTGCTTTCATACGAATATCCTGAATTTAATTAAAATGGATTAGGCAAGTACAAAAAATCTGTTTCCTGTAGCTAGACCAACACTTCAAAAATTCTGTTGACCCTGCTATTTTCTGACATTGTAATTCTGACCTAACGTTATTTCAAAAAATTTCATCACTGGTGTGTTCCAGGTTTTGTGTCTCTTTGGAATTTTGTACTAATCACTCAGAATACTTTATATTTCTTCAGTCTGACATCCAAAACTAATCAGGAATATACAAATTCATATATCAAACAATTTTTTAAAATTAAAAAAGCTACCTACTGACCCAACTTTTTCAAACCTGTTGTAGATACGCAATTCTTTTAATTCTGGTCTTATAATTAAAAAACAACAATTATGTACAGATTTAATTTTTTTCATCCTACATTAAATCAAAAAGTATATCAAACAGAAAATAACCCAATTTACCAACTGACACTGACAATATGTATTTAAACAGCACAAATATTTCTGCAAATCAAAAATTTTCTGTCATGTGAAAAAAATAAATATGAAATAAATATTTTAAAATTATTTTTTGTAAATCATACATTTTAAGAAACATCTATTGCAGGATGCCCTTAAATTTGTAGTCCTGAGGTCCATTGTTAGCATACTAAAGATGTAAATAACTTTCCTACCATTTTAAAACTTGTGTAGTGACACTGATAAATAAAAAGATCTGAACCAAAGAGTGGTTGTTAAATCTGAAATTTAATCATCAACTCCTTAGGAGCTATTTTCTCTCTGGGGCATTCACTCTTCATAAACAAGATCAAATGTCTTGGTCACAAAAGTGAAGCCATTTTTATTGTTGGCAGTGAAGGTGCGTGCAAACCCAGTGTCATTCTAAATCTAGCCTGAGGCCAGAATATACACCCAGCATTTTCCAAGTCTGCATGAAACAGTACCTGACAACTAACCCTTCCGGTCTAAGGCAGAATTCAGTCTCTTTCACAGATTCAATTTCTGAATGAAAAGGCTAGTGAAATAAAATGTAAATAATAATGAGGTATTAATTTAACTCTAGGTGAAAAACTTTTACACACATCATTTGGGCAAATCCATCCTGCAGGGCTTTTAACATCTTTTCTTGGTGCAACCTAGTTCTACATTTCACTTCACACCTGTAAATGAAAGTTATTATTGTGATTTTCTTTTAAATGAATGTTGATACCAATCCAAAAATCCTCTTACACCATTATTTTCAAATAATAAAATCCAACTGCAAACTACGCTGACCCAGATCTACCATTGCATAATGCATAAGCAAATATGGATCTATGCAGTTTGTTAAGAGTAATCAGCAGAATAAAGACCCTGATCTAATGATTTAAAGTGTAATGTCAGATCAGGGTCTTTGTTGTTTGCAGTTGGACTTCAGCATTTCTCACATCATGAAGTCAAGAAAGGAAAAAAAGGAGAAAAGGTTATCTACACTAGCATTCAAGGATGACGATCTTTTGAACTTAAATTGTCAAAAGTAGAGATCGTGTATTTAATACCTCCATCCAAAAGCAAAGAATTAAACACTCCTAAATTTCAACATAAAATGGTACACTGTACTTGTTCAATATGATATTTAAAGTCATTTCTTGACTATTTTTCCTACACTTATTGTTAGGTAAGTCTCTAAGATTACCTACAACCTGGTTTTTTTTAAATGTAATACCCTTCTTAAGTAACTTCCTAATTACCCAAGCATGGACCATTGACAACGTAAACAGTAATTATGCCCACAAATAAATACAAGAGTACCATACATTATTAAACACATTATTAATTTGATTAATAATCACTTTTCTCCATCATTCCTATTTCTTTGTTGTCATGATTATAATTTTCCAGTTTAAGTGAAGCTGATTACCAGTGGATCCAACTAATAATTTATTTCAAAAGATTCACCCAGTAACAGATGACAGATGACCCCTAAACCCTTCTTGCCAGTTAATGACCCTAACTTTGTCTCCACTGGTGATTGCTTTGACTGCCTAATTATGACCACACATTTCTAACAACACACCAAAGAAATCAAATAAGATTCATTTTGACCTGATGGCCAGTTCAAGAGACCATACAGAATAAAATTTCATGCCAAAGAATTATCATACAATCTGCTGTTCTAAGCTCTTCAATTTCAAGGGCCTTTTGAGTTTTGAAAATCCAATAAAAATTTTCATCAAAATAGGTTCGATATTACCCATACCATTTATCTAATAACACTAAGACTCTGCAATCGAGAGATGAGCATTTTGTCAATTTTTCTATTCATTCAATGTGCTAACATACAGGTGTTTGCTATGAGTGACAGTGATGCGTGCCTCATCCTTGACAAGCAAATCTTAAATGAAAGGCTGAGTGGACTTGAGGTCACTGATGGAATGACCTCTCCTTTATATCTATCCAGTTGTGAAGGGTCTGTGAAATAGCGAGGGAAGGAAACAAGAGATCTAACTCTTTGTCCATGTCCAGCATTTGGACAATTACAACTTTCATTGTGAAACTGATCTTTAACTGTCCTTTAATGTCCAACATGCCTTTTGTGTTGACTGGGCAGAGTTTTGGCCTCAGAGACACAGACAAATTTCATTTTGGCTGCAACAAAAGACATCAGGAAAAAGAGGAAAATTTTATATTCCATCCATTTGCAGCATCTTCAGCAATGTATGTGAGGTGGACAATTAGACCAAGTGATTATGAACATAATGACTGGGCTGGACACAATAATCTGCCAAGAGCTGAAGATGACACACTCAGCTCTTCCCATTTATATTGTAATTGTAAACCATAAATACCAAGGTAAAACTCAATCTGTCCAATTAAATTGAGATTTCCTGGTCATAAGATGGTTTAATCAGCACAAAGAAAACTGCAGTGCCACATAGTAGGAGTTGCAGATTTGAACTAACCATTGGTCACTATTGTCTAATGATTTGCAAGATAAGTTTGAACTCTTGCACCAAGTTCAGGAAGCATGCTGCCTCACAATGGATGGTATAATGTTGATACAATTTGATTTTACCTCGGCCTCTACTGAGTAACTTGTTTTTGTTTCCCTACTCAAAAACAACTCTTCTCTCTGCATACTCTTCTTGCATAAAATTAATGAAACTTTACTTTAACGAAGTAAGTAAAACACTGACTCATGCTAAGAATATTTTTTCAAAGTAAGCAGTGTTCAAAACTCTGCAAAAGATGCTTGTCCAAAAGGGCATAAAGCAAAGGTAAACCGGGCTTCTTCATGGAAGATCAACCATAAAAAAGTCCAAATAAGAGAAATTAGACCTTAAAAAAATTATTACAATAAATCTGCATCATAATAAAGGTCAATATACTTATCATCATCATCACCAGAAAATGAACTGTCAAAATCTTTCAAACTGTCAAGATTTCAACTGTAAACAACAAAGTTTACTTGCTGTCATTGGTCACTAGCAGGTAAGACACCAGGAAAAAAACACACACACACATATAGTGTATCAAGCATTCTAATCAAGTGTCTGCATTAAAAAATAAGTGACCTGGGTACTAGGATGCAGCTGTCCTGTGACAAATGTGAAGATTTTATCTAGTGCAATGATAAACATGATCAACACTTTCCACCTCAAAAATATATTTGAACTCTGAAATCAAGAAGAGTTCTTTCAAAAAATCATATTTCTTATTGAAAAGTGTTTTTCTTTTAAAAAATCATATTTCTTATTGACTGAATGATGCAGGATGACTACAAAGATTTTTTTGCAACATAGTCCATACTTTTTGTACAAGAGGAGAATCCACATATGAATCAAACTAATAAGGAAAATTAGTAGAAATCACAAACATTAAGGCACTAATATCTCTGTTAAAGTATTTTATGGTTTTCTATCCCTAAGTTTGAAGTGTTTCAATTACCATAATTGTTCTAGGTTTTTTTTCTCCAAATATTCAGTAGATGCAGATAATGCAAAAATGAAAATTTTAACAATGTAATTTTCACCACTAAGAAAAATCTGTACTTTGGGATTATTCATCAGTTTATCTCCAGCTATGATGAGAAGTGTGTATGGTGCAGAAAGTTGCAACATGTGTCAGCCTGATAATGTTTAACTGGCTTACTAACTAACCAGGATGGGTTGTTTACTTTCATTTATATGTATATTAAAAGGATACTCCTTTTTTTGAGCTTGTCTTTATTTGCCTGAAAAGTAAAAATCTTAAGACTATATATAAAATACACAGACACTGCCTGACTCAATGTTACAAAGTGTACAGACAGACAAATGTACAGATCAAATTGGCAAGCTTCTGCCAAGGCAGACTTGACAAAACATTTATGATTTAAGTTTAGATTGCAACCAGATATTCATCACAAGATTTAAAAGAATTAATCTTGCAGTGAGTGTAAAGTTGATTAATGTTCACTGTATGCTCTTGTTAGCTCAATTGTTAATTAGGTTGTATTTTACCTTCAAGATATATGTCTATTTTTCCTTGCTCTATATTAAAATGCATTTAATTTCCAGTTTAAATCTGATGACTGCGGGAAATGATCGTTAAAGCAGACTCCATATAGATTCACGGTCATGCAAGAGGAGTTACTCCGATACTGTGGTAATACCACCAAAAAAAATAATTTACGATGGCTTATACTTGTCCTAATGTTGGTAACTTGATGTAAATGTTGCACAATGTGTAAATCAACTTGAAAAAAAAATGGATGCTACTTCTACCGCATTTATTCTGCCACCTGTGTCGTCCAACAGAAACTTTTCAGAGACAAGTAAAGAAAAGCATCTGTAACCACGTGTGACGGGGAGAGTAGCGTCAGGATTGTCGTAGTCCGATAAATCATTCCCCCAAATATATGTTGATACTGATGGACGATATATCAGTCTGATTTCGCCTGTTCATTAAAATGTAAAATTTTGTTAAACCTTTCCGGAACAAATCTGCGGCCATTTTAGACACATACCGGTAATTGATAACAGCCATATCGAGCGCGAAAATTAAAATGGTCACAGGGCAGATGTTTGTGCTATTCCATGTGGATTTACAAGTCACCAAACATAGGATTTGCTCCAGAAATATAATGAACCTGTCACCAAAAGAACCCTTCAGCCGACGGTAGCTCCACAGCCGCGAGAAATACCGGTAAGTGTATAAAATCTACACCAATATGTGCAGCCAAGATTTGCTGCATACTTTTGCAGGTTTTAATGAATAGATGATATCAGCCACTAAACCGCCAATCAATATCATCACGGGCGAGGGGCTGATTTATCGGCCTAGAATTGTTGCTGAGAATGGACCGCCAACATGAGTATGAAATGAAAGTGTATGTCGACCTCAGACTGTTTAAACAACTTCCGGTGTTCCTGTGAAAAGGAATAAATCGTGCACAACAAAGTTTTAAAGTCAATATTTGTCATATGCAAAACCGCCAGAAAGCAACATCAGTCCATACTTCACAGTGTGATTCTTATTTGCTTCCATAGATTCGATCTTTTTTTGTTATTGACAAATACAGTAGTCATGTAATCTGGCTTGCATAACATCATTGGCCATTATTAGGCTGGTTAACCGATTTGTGACTGATGGCGATTTTAAGAAGATATAGATTCTGTTTGAGAACGTGGGCTACGGCCATTATTTGGAAACGGTGATATTCAAAAGCGTGTATCTTTACAATAGTGTACTCGTCAGCAATCACGATATTTTCCCGAAATGAACTGGTGATGCAAAACTAGTAACTTATGGCCATGTCGTGTATACAAGATAAGTACACGATAGGTGGCGATATGCAGAAAAAAAAAAATGCCGAAAAATTCGAATACCACGATACCGTAGAACCCACGGTATCATACGAACCTACCACACCCTCAGTCTCTTTCTGACAGTCAAAGTTATCCGACTCGCATCGGGAAGAGATGGATGTACCGAATGCACCATACTCCTCACCAGTGGGCTGCTGTTGTTTTCTAGCTTTTTTGCAATTGACAGATCATACCACTGCCCAACGATGCCAATTCGGTGGTAAAATGTCACCTGGGGCAAACTGTACGCCTTGATAACTGCATCACACTCATCTCCGACTGCATTTTCTGCAATCTACTGCCCAAGGTGGCTATAGTCCAGAATGCAAACATTTTACCTAATACCTGTTATGTAAATGTCAGGAGTTCCATAACTTTCAGAGACGGAAGACAGTGCTGACAACGTTACAAGGTAGCACGCGACAGACGTCACACTATACCAATAACGTTACAATGAAGCTTATCTGAACCGTCTTACGTTGTCCGGTTGTTCATACTTCGCTTTGCTTGGCTTTCAGTTGGTAATATTAGATAATAGATGGATCTAGTCAACGTAACTCGTATGTTAATGAGCAAAGTCGATGTACTAAGGTTTAAATGACACCTGGGGTTAAAACACCTTCAGACAGCAATACATTCTGAAAGAGCATATAAGCTGCGAGGAGCGTTCAGGTCGTAGATAACTATCAACCGCTATTCCGTATAGTACAAGTAGGCATGTAGGCATTCAACACCGACTATTTCAGTAACTGGTGTCATTTTTTAGAATTTGATTTTACATATCTTTATGTAGCAAGTATTCACTTCATTTGGATTCGAATACATCCAAATTCTTTTGGAAGATCATTATTTAGACGCCCCGAGAGGTGCATACGGCAAAATCAATGTTAAAGTACGTAGACAGTTTTGAACGAAATGAACCTAATGTATGATCCAGTACAATCCGGATTGAATGTCGCACGCTGTGATGTCGCAATGAAAGCTACGCATATTGATAAACAAATTCGTACTACCCTCGATTGTGACGGTTCCACTCGACGCGCTCTTATTTTGATCCAAGTTTAGTACATGGCCACCATTGTAGAAATCCATAGCGATAGAAAATTTTCGTCTGGGGCTTCTTGGTGAGTCAAGGTGCAGAGCATTCAATAATCAGAATTGAATAGACAGGGGTTAAAAAAAATTGTGTTAAATTTTGAAAGAACAATTTGTATTTAATTTAAAATGAGTAAATGCGCTTACATGGCCCATATGACTTGTACTACAACAAGGTTCAAGAATTGCGTACTTGTTACCCATCATGCATCGCCCCCAATGTGAAGCTATCAACTAATCATTACATTTTGGGGTGGAGGGTGAGGGGGAACTTTAGAGAGGGACTGTATATACGTTAGTGTCAGAGTTTAGCCGTTATAGGGATTACGTCACTAAAAAAATTGGCAGACCGAGGTTTACATGTACCCGGGCTATGATGGGGCTTATGTTGTATTTCGTGCGGTGTTTAATATTTTTTCTAATATGTCAGAAGTTAATATAGATATACAGATATGAATAACTCATTTGAATTATCGAATCATCAAATAAAAGAAGGAATGAACGATGAATAAATGTACATACGAATCAGATGATGAAGAAATATAAAAACGATATACGGGAAGAAAAACACGAAAAACCAACAAAATATGATGCGCATATGAACCAAAGGGAGTGTACGTTTTCGGTGATGAATGAGATGAAGAAAATAGATACTATCTAAAGAACAGATAAAACAAAACAACAAGAAAAGAGCGACAAACACTGACCGTCACATTTTACGTATAGGTATAGTGTAGTTACCTTCAAATTCAGACTTTGTATTACTGATCATAACCAATAGCTGGTCAGTTTTACATACACTTATTTTATATATTTACTTGTCTAGTTCTTTTTTTTCCCCCCTTAAACTTTATTTAAATGTATATACCTGACTTTAGACTACCTACCATGTCGGCTTTTCCACCCCCTAAGACAGAAATTGTCAAAAGATGTTTTTGTTTTGTTTTGGTTTTGGTTTTGGGGGGTGGTTGTGGTTGGGAGTATGCTTTTTTAGGTGAAGTCAGTTAAGTAAATTTATGATGATGTACTTACGGAGAAAATGGTAGACATTTTGATGGAATACAGTTTGTATTAAAAAGATTTTACCCCACGTGTTAAGGATTTTATATTTTCTTTATCTCTTATTTTGTATATATTTACAGAATTGTAACATCTGTACCTTTTCTTTATCTTATAATAATTCATGTTTACATTTATTTTCAAGGGTTTATCTTCCTTAAGTCTTTTGATGTAATTGTTTTTATTTAAATATGAGAAATATGCCTTTACACAGCAACATATAGTCACTATTGTCCTTAATTGCCGTATTAAGAGGTTAGTGTTAGGACTGGTCGGCCTGGTGTCAGTATAATGTGACTGGGTGGGACATCATGCTACATATCTGCGGCATGATGCTCCAGTGCTAGACATCACTATAAACTGCCACACTGCAGACATCGTAGCGATATGACTGAAAAATTGTTAAAGCTACGTTAAAAATCCAAATCACACTCACACGTTAATTGCCGTTAAAACACAAATACATACAGTACACGTCATTATGTAACTCAGAGGAACAGTTTCCAACTTTGATTAGACTGGTATTTACAAAGTAAATATGACAATCCTTTTCTCAACCGATTGTCCCAAGCTCCTAGTCGTTTATCTTTCCATATAGCCGATAAGTCGCTAATCCCTTCTTACTGAACAAAGGGAGCAACTGGACAATTAGAAAATGACAGCTTCGATCTTTTGTGTTGTTTGGTTATGTGTAGATTTTCGCGTCGTAAAATAGACTTATTTTGCCGTGAAATGCATGAAGAAACTATATGCTGCGAAAATCTTGGAGATTTTGAGGGAATGCACATTATGTGACAAGTTTTGACTGTGCATGTTAGGGATGTTTCGTTTTTTATCTTTGTCATTTCTTATATATATATATATATATATATATATATATATATATATATATATATATATATATATATTTACATTGTACGTTGTGTTTATTTGGAAGGGTTTATCTCTCTAGGTTTTTGTGGAGTCAATTTTTAAATTTTTCATAATTTTACCGTTGGTTGAAACCGTATGGTCACTATTGTGCTGATGTGCTGTAAAACGCCACTAATACGTATTATCTATGGAACAGTCTGTTCACAGTTGGAACAATACTGGCTCATTAGTTGCCTGTTTTTTTTGGGGGGGGGTTGCTGTTGTTTTATTTATTTTTTTCAGCACGTGCTATAATTGTTACCTCATGTATTATGATGTAATTCTTTCTTTCATTAAAAAAATAGATTCTTTTACACTTTTTAATGATGTGACAAAAAGGAAGATTTTAATTATTCCTGTAAGCTTTATCAATGCATTAAAATTCACAAGGTAAAAATATTGCAAATTATAGTATTTTCACGTCATTACATTTTCGGTGAAAAATTAAATTAAGCATCAGTCGACTTTAAATCTTCGCTAAATGAACAATAATTTGGTGCTCGCGAAGAAATATAAATTCAGCATTATCGCGATATACCATTTTTGCAAATTTCTATTTGGCATTAGAGATATTGTATACCCATATAGAGAACTCATTGAACGAATAAAAATACAAAAATAAACAAAATTAAAGAAGTTCTCATTCTGAATGCGCAAAATGCTCGCGAAAATGTGTGATTTTCAGTATGTCCTGAAGTGACTTCGTTGAAATAGACCGGTCAGAAATCGTTCTGTGAATATTTTCCTGTACCGAGTAATAGCTACAATCCATCAATCAATGTGCATTCCTATGGCAAGTGATAGTTTTGCCCCTTAATATGTTTTAATAAAATATCATTTTACACCATCAAACAAAGAACATGCAGCTACCGAAAAGTAAATCCCATTTTTAATCCCTTCCAAAAGTTAAGAATCATTTATTTTCAGCTTTTTGACACACCGTTGTCACCAATCTATAATTTGCAGCAGACGGGCATTATTGGGGTGAGGAATCTACTAAGCAGACACAAATACGCATTCGCCTACTCGACAAGGATAAATTATGAAAATATCAAAGAAAAATATATGCTAGCATTCCACTGCCATAGATAATCTCGCTATGATTTCTGCCTTGGCAGTTTTGATCCGAAAGGTATGAGTGACACTGAGAGCGTGTGTGATGTACCATCTTCGACCCCTGTTTTCATTCTCTCTTTGTACTAACCGTAAAACGTTTTATCTGATTTTCAAGTCACGCATATATATTTCAATCGTATTAATCTTGTATACTCGTGCTGGTTGCGCTGCTTTAAAGGCTATTACTTGAATACATATTATGTTACGCCAGATTAAAAGAATATCTGTTTGTATTTTGTTTACGTGCCTGTTGGGTACGAGTTTATCTGTGCTTCTACCTGGTCTTTCATCGCGATTTCACTAGTCTTTGCAGTTACTTTTTTAATACTTTTTTAACCGTTTGTAAAATGGTTAAAATTTATTTCTTTTTTGCTAAACTGAGAAGAACAAAACTATTTGTTTCATAATTATTTGTTAATGACTGAGTATCAAACAAACATTAAAAATAAATAAGAACCTTACACGGTTGACAAAGTTCAAAAGATTTGCCGGGACGGTTAGACAAGTTTTTTAATTCTCAATATTTACGTTGGGTACAAACCTCTTTTCTGATTTTACGAAATAAAAAGTATGAATTTTGCAACTGGATAAGATTCCTATATCGTATGACTGTGAAAAAGACCTCAGTTACATATCAAAAGGTGTTTTATACTGTGGAAAGGACCTCAATTACGTACCAAAAGGCGTGTTTTATACTGTGCAAAAGACCTCCGTCAAGTATCAAAAGGTGTTTTATACTTTGGAAAGGACCTCAATTACGTATCAAAAAGGCGTGTTTTATTCTGTGGATAGGACCTCAGTTACGTATCAAAAGGTGTTTTATACTGTGGAAATAACCTCAATTACGTATCAAAAGGTGTTTTATACTGTGGAAAGGACCTCAGTTACGTATCAAAAGGCGTATTTTATACTATGAGTAGGACCTCAATTACGTACCTAATGGCGTGTTTTATATTTTTACAGCATCACAATAACCACGTGTTTGCCATTTGTTTTTACTTGATTTTATAATGTAGTTATACCTTAAAATGTTTAATATCCCATGGCAGGTCCGTTCTTGCTAAAAATAAATATGAATTAGATTTGAGAAAAATCCGCATATACAAAAACTGAATGAAACATCAAGCTGGGTCAGCGTATCTGTTTTCATTATGTATGTATGTATCTATGTATGTATGTCTCTTGAAGAAAAACCTTTTATGACATATTATCTTATCTGCCGGTTGCAAACATACATATACAAAATAAATTCTTACTGAGGTTAAGTAATGACAGACATTTATTAAACAATATGCAGTAGAAATCAGTATCTTTAATTCATGACGTGTAATTTTCAATTATACGGATCACAATCAATGTTAGACTCTCACTCACACACAGACACACACGCGTACATAACACACACGCGCACACATACATACATACATACTTTTACGAATATATGGTTTTATACTAAGTAACAGAAAATAACTAAAATCAACAAGTTTTAACAAATTATACAAATAATTTTTTCCCATGCGTACATACATTTAGAGATAGTCTGAAAGGAAAAATTACTTTGTAGTAATAAATTTTGTATGAAATAAAGAGAACAATGAAATATAGTGTGCTCGTATACACCCTCAAACCTGAAAATTGAAATTTTGTCAATAATATTCACATCTTCTGTGGGTTATTGTCTTCAGTACTTAAAAAGCGGCTGCAATTCCTCAAAATGCGTGGAAATTGGGAAGTTTGGCCTTTACATTCATGCAAGAAACGATTTTACTTTTTTATTTGACTACTTTACAGAGGATAAAACATATAATTTGCGTTATCGTATAGTTAGGGGCAAGTTATTATTGGATCATAATTTGTATTATGAAGTGTGAGGGTGGGAAGGGGGGTGGGTGCTTTGGAACAAGAGTTTTCGAGTCTCAAGTGTCCTCACATAGTGCCCATTGTAATACTGCAGGTGTACACCAGGGATTAAGATACAAGGGGTGAACAGAATATTCCCTCCCTGCTGTGCGCGAGTGCAGTTGCAGAGGAGGGGTTGGTACTGTCATTTCCGTCACAGCTGCATGCCCACAGGTCACTTATTCTCCCGTTCAGTGCCATATCTGCGAAAGGGATTGGGGTCAGGGTGGAGGTATGAGAAGGGGTACAAGATAAAGGGGAGAGCTATGTGTTAAGGGTTTTGCGGGGGGAAAAAATGACATTAAACCAAATTAGGGTTCCAATGAACAGCATGTCTTGCAAGTAAACTGAGTAACTATATTTGTTTTACTAATGTCATTGTAAGTTATGTAGTGAATTTAAACACATGTTCACTATAAAAACGTAATCACTACTATCTCCAAATTCTTCGTGGGTTTAAACTCCTTAATTATGGGGGAAAAATTATCGATCAGCTTATGAAAGAATACATGTTCATGTCAAAATAGCATTCACAACTTCGACGTGAATCCTAAAGATCATACCTGGAATGAATGTTGAGAGCCGCCATTCGGATCAGTTTGACTATTTACGACACAGGACTGACCAAGAAAGTGATCGAACTATTGTTTTCATTCATAACTTTCCAGTGGCACAAATTGCCCAGGTGATCCGAACAGTCTGGGGTCCTTTTCATCGGAGAAATTTCTGGTCAACAAAATGTAAAATTTTTCTGTAAATTACTACGCCGACGTACATATGAGGCATATTTTTGTCTCGCAGAAATAGCCGAAGTTGCTCCGAATGGCTGGGCAAACAGCTGTAAAGAACCCTGCATGAAGCAGAACAGTTATTTTTAGATAAAATATAAATAGATGGAATTTTTCATGAGTTGTGATTAGTTATAATTTTAATTAATTTCAAAATCTATGTAAGCTTTTCTTAATGTAATGAATGCACCGTTATTTGTTCAACTGCCATATTCAAGGCAGCTCTGAGCTATCATTTCCATTGTATTCCCCATTTTAAATAATTACTGGTATTTTAATATTGTCAAACTAAAAATTAAGGTACATGAGTGGATTATCGGTCAAAGACCAAATTTACTGCTTAGTAGAGTGAGATATTACCTTTAATACCCGTATGTGAAAACTGTTCCATTGCAACTGACGACTATCATAAAACGCATACTTATCCAATCTCGCGAGATTAGCATGAGTGTAAACAAAGGAGAGAACTAAAAGTGCAAATCGCTTACGCCGTTTGTTTTAAGACGAAATTAGTATCATTTAAGTAAGCACAAGTGTTTATCCCTTATTTGAAAGTTTTAAAGCGATCGTCCGTGTAGTTACATTCATTTAAGGTTTGGTTAAAACTGGTTAAAAGTAAACGAGCTTCATATTTTGTAGGCTGGTCTTCGGTTAGCAGGCCCGGCCCTAGGGCAAGACAACGAGGCAACCACATGGGGCCCCGCGCTAATCGCTTGCTACCTTGGGCCCCGCATGCTGCCTTGGGCCCCGCACATCCTAGGGCCAGGCCTGTCGGTTAGCTATGATACCTTTATTCACGCAAGACATTTGTATTAGTAATGTTTTAGGGAGTAATTGGTTTTCTGTAAATTGACGTAAAATATTGTTTATTAGTTGAAAGTTTGACAATTGTCGGAATTGTAAAATTTATGTTATTGAGTTTTATAGTTGAATGGTTGGTGTAGTTGACAGATTTTTTAAAAAATTAACCCCACGCACAAAGCACCAATCTAAAGCGGACTAAATATAATTAGAGAAGTGAGAGGGTTTCTAATCCCAGTATGAATAAGTCACTGGTCAAATAAACATCAATTTGTTGTGTAAGCCAAAACTCCGCAAAATGCGAGATATAGTAGTCAGCCAAACCCTTTTTTCAGCTTTTCAGTTTCTCGGATAATGTAGAACTCACGGGGTTACAAAAAGCGATGCTCATTCAGATAGATGCCCACCGTACTTCTGAGAAGATGGCATTGAACTGGTGGTCAGACTGATTAATGGGGCTTGCAAAACTGTATAATCAGTTAAAACCTATGCCACAAAGGGTATTTTTCCTCGCTTTGAAATTCAGTTATTTTGAAACGTTGAAGAAAATTTTCTGGAATTTATTTGTTACGCTGCTGCAACATGCACACTCTGCGCACTTTTGGGAGAAGGGTTTATGTTTCAGAGCACTTGATTATTTTCATTAGTTTGTATTGTATTTTTAATACAAAAAGGCTAACTGCCGTATCTTATAAAATAGTACAGTAATAAAGATGACAACGACGACAACAACAGCAACAACAGCAATAATAATAATATTGACTGTATTTACCTCATTTTATTTGGAACAGTCTTCGGTGGCAAAATGAACATTTGTGAAAGAAAAGAAAAAACGGTGGAAGGAAGAGCTTACTGTTGGTGTTATTGTTGTTGCTGATGAAACTACTGCTGTTGTTTTCAGACAGAGACAGTGAGAGCTCTAATTATTGCATAGGTAACAAAATGTTTTCAGTAAACAAAAGTGTCCCGTCTCTACAGTGATGTAATCATCTACAGACTGGTCAACATCTTCGTGATGAGTTCTTCACAAAATAAGTGGTTTTGCGTTGAAATAAGGTACTAATAGCATCGTTCTTAATTTGTTAAAGGCTAGAAGTAATCACTTCATTGTTGTTATTTTTTTTACCCATACTTTATATTCGAGTTTGTTTCTTTTTATGCTAAAACATGCATTTTAAAATCTCAAGATAGAATTGAAATGTAGTTATTTTCCCACACATCATCAGACAACGTACAAGCTTAAAAAAATATACCCCAAACCCCAACCCCCATAGACCTAATGCAGCTTGAATGCAGAGAGCCCTTTGAGTTTTTACTGGCAGATTTTATATAAATAAAAGTTCTGTACATTAAACGGCGAGATTTTTTTTAACAAGCCTTTCACATATATATTTTTTTCAAATTGTTTCTTCTTTTAGAGGGCTTGTCCAGTCCGAATTTGCAACTATCAATGCTGCATGCAGTATATGAAACCTTCGACAGAATACGTTGCTATCGTTATCGTCATCGTCTTTATCAAGCTGTGTCAGGACAGGACGCCTGTATGATAACTCAGTATTTTATTGCCCCTAACATCGTATTGTTTGTTTTAAATGACAACTTCTATTCTAAATTCAACTGATGAGTTTTAAAATGTCAAAGATACTGGACCGAGGAGTCATTTTCTCTCATTTCTCTTTCAAGTTTGCTCTGCATTCATTCCCGATTCCGCGACCGTTTCACCCTCTTTCCTTCTTACTAAACTTAAATGCATTTAAGAAATATTTCACTTTTTATAATCGTATTCAGTACTTCGATTACCTTGATTTTTCTTTGTCATCGTGCACAGCTTTCACATTTCTCTATCACTAAGTGACCGAAATTCCATTCAACTTTCCAACAAACTCTGACTTTTATTCGGCACTGTGACAACTATGTGTGAAAATTAATCCCAACCAACGATGTGACGGATAGAGCTGACTGACAAAACCAGCAGGGATTAACGTGGGATTTGGTTCAAGTTTAAATCCCTTCAGTCTTGTGAAGTATTTGTTCTCTATATTGATTTTAAAAGAATCAAATTTATGTGTCACAAAACAGTCTATGAAACGTGAAGATAAGAATGGTATAATCAGATTGTGCCCAAAGTTGCAGCGGTGAATTTTCAGGCAACCGTTGCAGATTTGTCGAAATTTTAATTAAAAATTCTACTTTTTGCTATTTTTATTTATTTATTTATTTATTTATTTATTTATTTATTTGCAGCGATATTGTGCACTAAAAGAAATATAAAGTTTATTGAAAATTGTTTTAAATCGTGAAGAAAATAATACTAAGCGCTTCCAAAACTCAATATCTCAACGGCAACTAGGTGAGAGGTATCTCTCTCTCTCTCACACACACACACACACACACACACACACACGTGCGCGGGCGCGTTTTACGGGCAGCAGGGACGCTTGTATTTGTTGTTTTGTGCTTGAGAACGAAGCTTAAAAATGTCCGAAGATCCCCAGACCAAGACGTCAATACTTGTAGCAAACACTTCTATTATAATTAGCTATTCACTAAAACCGCTCATTCAGTTTTTACAAATTCAGGGTCGTCGCCGCCTAATTTCGTATGGTTGGGTCATTCCCTATTCGCTGTGGTGGTTGAGGGAGGAATTCTTCGCTAGAAAACTATAAAGAACAAGCTGTTTCTACTACGATACATTTACAGTCTTTAAATTTTGGAACAGCCATGACCTTACCGCCCGCAACTGTAATGTAAAAGGGAAAGGAAAACAATTGTGATAACAAAGATGCATTGCCACATATATTGTAAATAACGTGCTAGTCAGTCCAGACGTTTATGTAACGGAGACATAGATTTGTTACAAATATTGATTTTGTTCGATCACTTTCATTATGTAGAGCACTTGATCCTCAAATATATGAATAACGTCCTTCCTTAGAGTTCCACGTACAAAATAGTTTAGAATTTTACATTTCGTCATCAAAGTAATTAAAACAAATCTTAATAAACACATTGCAAAAAATTGTTTTTGTTTGTTTGTTTTTTTAAATGTCAACGTTCTTGATGTTTTTCTGGACCATGATGAAATAGTTGCAGGACTTTTTTTATTACCACTTAAACGCAGATTTCAGTTTTCCATCCTAAATTTCACTTAATGTTTAGCTACTTATTATAAAATGTATAGTAGTAGTAGAAGCAGGGGGATCTGGGATTCTTTTTCTACAACTGTTCGATGTCGAGAGGGAGTGCTCGTTTTGCTTAAAATTAAAACATTTCTCTGGTTTCAGTGAAAGTTATAACGGACAGAGTCCCCTGAGTGGTAAAATGTTTCAAGGTAGCATTTTATTTTCATCGAGGAACATGAGCTGCAGTCAGCTTTTTTCTAGTACAAAATAAAAAGAAAAAAAGTACAGAGCTGAAGCGAGGTACATGGTTTTGGGGTAATCAAAACAGTCGAATCGGAGAACTGAACTCGAGATCCATCGGCCTCGAGTCTGACGTACCGACTGGTTTTTCCGCTGCTTAAACCAGATATGTATAGCCAAATTTAAAATAAAAAGTACAATTTAAGACAAAGGAATCTTGAATCGATCTAACTGAAACTAAGATTTTGTGACCATCATGACTCAAATTTATCAAACAGAGAGTGAAACATCACTAGTCATTATTTTGGGATTATCTTATCGGACCTCCCCGACAACCATTTCCTGTTAATGGGAGAATAGTTGAGTGCAAACCGGTAAATAAACTGTATATAACTGTAACAAAGTCATGATAACATTGAACCAACAGCCCCTTAACTCCGTAATAATACTGATAGCCGACACAAGGCTGACAATATGACCAAGATAGCGGCTCGATCGGGTGGCGCGTAACCAGGCTATCTTGTGCGGGTAAAAGTATTCATCCACTTGAAAATAGCCATTCATCTTACTTTTCATAAATTTATTTACATAAGACACTATTGGTCAATTGGAAGAATGATTGATTATGACTAGGGTAACCTCAAGGTGTAAAGGCTTACGTATTAGAAAGTGTTACAGTAATGCATACCATAGTCTTCGTGCAGGCCCAAATATCTCTCCTAAACGGAAAATCAATTCCACATACAGTGTAATTCCTAATGTGAAGTTCATATCATTACAAAATTAGAAGACCATTTCCTGGTTTTGTTAAAGAAAAAAGATTTTGTTTTTACTGGTTGCCATAGTAACTTTCGATGGTTATTAGTTATTGTTAGTTTAACTCCTAATACAATATTGTTCCATTGACACAATTAACTGTTCGGGCACAAAGCATACGGTAATGTACTTGAGTGAAAATCCTTCGAATCATCAACATGGGGTCCTGAGATGTAAATGTTCTGTTTATACCTGCTCAATCCCAGATACAAAATAAGAATGAAACAATTTCCCTTCCCCGCAGTCACACCTGGTGTCAATTTCTATCATTGTTTTTCTCTAGGTCTTGTAAACCCATGATTAACTTAATTCCCAGCCGAGACATCAAAGACTTGAGAAAATTATAAATTGAGAACATTTTCCGCAGATACAGGTAAGCCAAACAGATGAAATTCTTCGAGACAGAAGTAAAGGTAACAAGTGAGTTGCCGATCTATCTATTTTGACCTAATGGGGTTATGAATCGTGATCATTTACTGTCATTAATCTTTGACAGTTTGTTCACTGAAGAGAATGAAAAAGTATACAACCCTCGAAGGGGGTAAATTAATCCCCTTTTGTTCATGATTTGTGAAGGAGAGTTTGATATGCACATATAGTTGAAAAGTAAGTGTTGATGGTGCGTGTACAGTTTAAAGTAAGTGTTTGCAAGTGCAGGTAAGGTCAGTAATAATTGCATTAAACTTGGTTAACTGTAGGTGGGAAAAAGAATCCCTTTGAGTGCTGTAGAATCTCGGGGGAGTTTTGGTAAATGTATCTGCCTAATTCATGTCAAATACTTTTTCAACTGGGTGTTTCATATATTATTTTGTGTTAAGTCATGTTCTACGATAAAACATCGTTTCAATTCAGATGCTCAAAAAAATAATTAAAAAGAAAGTAACCCCCCCCCAAAAAAAAACCCCAATAGTTTTAGTGAGCAGCTGCTCACAAATAAGACACTGGGAAATATTTTAAGCGACGCTGAAATAAAGCTTAAGAAAGTTGGTTATACTGACTCGTTTTGGTTGTGCGAGTTCGCTTACCCCGAAAAGCGCGCGTGCAGAGAGAGAGAGAGAGAGAGAGAGAGAGAGAATGGCAATATTAGAGCTCGGACACAATTTGAAACTTGAGTTTAGTTTCTGACACTATTTTAAACTATTCTGAACTGAGTTTAGTTTCCAAACTTTCACCACGTATCACTCGGATGTCTAAAATTTGTATCATCACAGTGTTATAATTTGAAACTTTGAAACTAATCTCAGCTTATCAGGATCAAAGGTAATACTTTGTGAAAACGTGATATTTCAACATTTAGGATCAAAATGTGACGTATATTATCCGATGAATCGTTACAGCTGTACATTTTATGAAATATGTTTATATCATGCAAATAATAAATTTTGTCCGGACTAAATTGATAGTCTTTTTTTATTCTCCGTGTTTCGCTTTTTATTTCGTTGCAGATTTTCTTGCTATCTAAAGGTTTCCCGATGTTGTAATAGAAATGCAACAAAATGTACTCTGAACTGGTACGTTAGATGGGTCCATATGTAGGTTATTTTTGCCCGCAGCAAAAATGTACCGTATTATTCGTAGCCTGTTATATTTTCTCGTAGTAAGGTGAAGAATATTTGACCAAAGTTGGAATTTTCCTTAAGGTAGCTCTAAACACTTTTATATGATTGGCAATGGGATAAAGTTATGTCTGAAAAGACATCCATACTTTCACTCTCAGTTTCTCCCATCTTATTCACAATGGTGTTAAGAATGCGGGATTTTATGTTGTATGCACAAGGGGTCGATTCTGGAGCAGAAACACATTTGTTCAAGTCGGGTTCGAGATTACGTTTTGTCCTATAATATACATAAGTGGCTGCCAACTTTCTACAAGCTCTGATGTATAAATTTTTATTTTTAATTATTTTTTGTGTGGGGTGTACTGATATGTTCTTCATGAATTTTGGGGAAAATGTTCCGTTCATTGTCCACAAACTTAAAAGCAATATCTGGGATGCGAATGTTACCACCTTATATAGGAAATATGTCCGATTTTGCTTAGTATCGGTTATTTATGGGGATGAAAATCACGATTTTCACACACTGCGAGAAGGGGTGTTGGTTTGATCCTACTGGGGATGATCAAAGGTACAGCTTTTTCATACCATGTTTTTACTAATAATTTTTGTCCATTCTCTGACGAATTCAGAAATGTGTACATCATGATGGTCATGGAACTTTATTTTGATAGCGAAAATGTTAGAGCGTACATCCTCGACCGCCGATTTGGCCTAAAACTGTCTTGTGCTACCTTAATGAGCACGTCCATATTGTTCAGGCTTACCTGGATTTTAATTTCATACTATAAGCTGGTCGATACTATTCTTATTCCTGAATTAAAGCTTTCCATGGAGAAAAGAATGATTAAAAAACTTAAATCGAACAAAACGTGACCCTTTATACATACATCGATCTATACAAAATATAAATTCTAGTATACCCACTACACCTTAACGGTTATAACGATACTAATGATGATAGATAGGAATTAGAAATGTTAACCACTTGCACCTCATACCTCTAAGATTTGTATTACCGTGTTACCAGTTGAAGCTACTATCAAAGTCACCAGGATCAAAGGCTATTCCCTATTTTCGATCAACATTTGATATATACTAGTTTGATAAATCAAAATGTTTTACAGTTTAAGAAATATGTTTATATTTTTCATGTTGAAATAAGAAACTTTGTATTGAAGGGGCGGGATGATTTCTGTCAAAGTTGGTCTCATTCTGTTCGACAAAGTTTTGAGATAAAGTTATTGAAATGCTTCTGTTTTTTCTATTTTAGCAATGGCGACCGTTTGTAATAATTGATCGGCATAATTTTTAAAACTTTGAAAGCCAATCATACTTTCCGGAATACTTTCTTTCACATTTGGTCAAACTCTGTCGAGCAGTTTCTGAGAAGTCGTTTAAGGGTTTGTCAAGTTTTAATAACGGCGGCCATATATAATCGTGGATCGGCAGCATTTGTACAAATTTAAAGCACGTAATACAATGAAGCTTCTCAAAATTTGGTCAAATTTTGTCGAGCGGTTTATGAAAGAAGTCGTTTAAAGATTTTACTATATTTAGCAACGACGGGCATATTTGATGGCATATCGGCATCCCTTGAAAAAACTTCAAAGGCTTTCATACCAGAGATTGCACCGTCTAAGTTAGGTTGAAACTGGTTAAGTGGTTATTGGAAAGATGTTATAAATATCCGTTGCTGATATAAAGCACGATGGATGCAGGACCAAAATAAGCTCACTTGGTCAGGTGACCCAAAATAATGTTTGAGATACGAAAGATCGGTCTCTGTCAATAGCAAACGAAAGAATATATCAGAATAAAACAGCTTTCTGTTGACAGCAAGTTAAGCAGAATTTACACAAAAAAACATTTTTTTTTTTTTCAATTACCACAAAAAATATCCTCGAGCAGCGTTTAGATTCTCTTTCATCTATGCTATTTACAGTCTGTCAAACTGTGAAATATTCCTTTCTGCTCTACATTAAAAGATGGGCGCAGCATTAGACCTAAACCATTTAATAGGTATGGTCAAAACGTTCGACTAAATAAAGATTTTACTTGAACCCAAGCTGAAACAAGAGTTTGCATAACCTGCAGATATTTTTCCAGCTAATATCTCTCTCTCTCTCTCTCTCTCTCTCTCTCTCTCTCTCACACACACACACACACACACACACACACAACAGGTATTTCCCCATATATGTTCAAAGTGAAAAACATTATATATATATATATATATATATATATATATATATATATATATATATATATATATATATATATATATATATAATCCAGAGATAGCACGTCTATAGTATCCAGGGATAGCACTTTCCGTTCTGTCTGGTGTATATTTATAATTCTTTATAATTAATCCTATATACGTTGATTCCTTTCATAGGAATCCGGAATGACTGTGTAGATAAATGAGAATTAATTACTAGGTCGTCATGCGAGTGTGTCTGCTACACACGATTGCATAAAACATCGATTCAGTCGCATCATTTTGTTTTTGCGATGCGTGCTTAGTCGTGATGGAATATGGTCTGGTGTGTGCAGGCAAGGCGATGGGTGCCGCTTACCCGCGGACATGGATTCGAATCTCCGTAGAGTACGAATTAAAAATTCTCTAACCTATATGATAGTATTATTTGTATTAAACATTAATTCTGCCTACTATTGTCAAGCATTCTTCTATAGAATCCAGGGATAGCACTTTCCGTCCTGTCTGGTGTATATTTATAATTCTCTCTCTCTCTCTCTCTCTCTCTCTCTCTCTCTCTCTGGTGCCTATTAAAAAAACGTATAAAAGTGTAGACATAAAGAATTCCCCCCCAACTCCAAAAAACTTTAAAGAAGATAAACCCTTCCGTCTAAAGTTAAACGCGTAGAACTACAAGATAAGATACAAATTTTAAATTATGTAAAAGCTATAAAATAATAATACATATAATAAAAATATAAAATACTTCAAGTATATATTGAAATTATATATCGCGTTACCTAAGAAAAGAAGTCCAATATTTTCTCTGGTGGTGCATTATCATGAAGTCTCTTCATTGAGTTCCTTTTTATATAAAGAAAAAAAAAGAGACAAGAAAAGGTTTTACTATCAGTAGTCACGGCAAGCTAAGGTACGGACCGCTCCGGTGGCCTAGTGGTCAGAGCGTCCGCCTCTGATACGGGAGATCGTGGGTTCAAACCCATGCCAAGTCATACTAAAGACATAAAAATGGTACCAGCAGCTGCCTCGCTTGGCGCTCAGCATTAAGAGGTTAATGCTAAGACTGGCTGGCCTGGTGTCAGGGTAAAGTGACTGGGTGGGGCATGATGCTACATGTCTGCGGCAGGATGCCCCAGTGCTAGATATCACTATAAGATGTCACATTTCAGACAGCTTAGCGATATGACCGGAAGATTGTTAAAACTACGTTAAAAATCTAACACACACACACACACACACACACACACACACGAGGAACGCATGTGTCGGGTGTGTCCGAAATGCGATCGGCTCATTATCACTTTAATTTTTTTTCTGTGTGAGTGATGCCATTATGATGGGTTTCACATTCTGATTGTTTTTTCCACATGTTTTGTCAGCTACACAGAACATTTTGATTATCTAATATTTTATGTTGGTATATGGAAATTTCCATTCGGCAACTGGTGACTGCACGCTTTACTTGGCCTTTCATAACCCGTATGTTTACCAGTGTGTCTAGACAACCAACACAACATGATACTTTTACCAGATTTTGTAAGAAAATTATGTTTCTATACGTAAGGTTTTTACAAGGATTTCAATATGGAAGTGGAATCCAAAAAGATGATAAAATGTGTTTATTGAAATGATTCAATGTAGCTCAAGGATCAAAATACGGCTATACTTTAGTGATGAAAATGGAGGCTCTCGCCGGTAACCACCTCAAAACTGCCTTCGGGTTTTGCAGCTGCAGCTACAGCCTTGTTCCCATCTTTCTAACCGTCTTGTTTCCATGGACATACGCAGGGCCGTAGACAGCGATCACGGGCCCTGGGTTAAGAAACACCCGGGCCTCTCTCCGTTCTTTTTTAAACAAAATTATTCTTTTATAAAATTAAAAAGTGTTGTTCGGCCCGGGCCCTCTTATGGGCCCGGACCCCGGAGATATATCCCCAGTTGCACCCCACCCCCCGTCGGCCCTGGACGTACGGACACTATGGGAGGAGGTTGGCAGCCACGAGGTGATAGCTGAAAGGTAAAGATATGAACCCGAGGCTGCCAGCCTTGGCGTCACTGTTATAGGTTTTAAAAAATAACTGAAAACAAAATCTGTTAATAAAAGGTAGACTCATTTCACATGTGTAAATTATGTTTCATGTGTGACACGACCAATCAGAAAGCAATAACATTTTTATATAAAGAAATTTTGTCACATTTTAGTAGAAACTGCATGGTTGAGGAAATGCTTTTTCGCGTTCCTGATGTGAACCACTTGGCAGGTCTTGTTTTTTAAATTTTGTTGTGGTTATTGTTGCTTCCTAAGTTGACTTCCTGCCTGCCCGGACCTATCCAACATAATTAATTAACAGGTAGGTAAATAAAATTTAAACTGTTTGTTGTACTTCAGATCGCCAGCGAACAGCGTCGACACTGAAGGCAGATATCGGCAAACGGCCCTTCGCTGTTGAATACGCATTATGAGCGGGCAAAATACCAGTGTAACAGTGTGTCCACATTGGTTACAAGCATTGATTTTACAATAATTAACCATTCTTATGATTTCTTTAGATATATTTGGGACATCCGATGAGATGTACAATGAAACGAATCTTCTCATCCCCTGAACAAAAATAAACTAAAGAATAAAACCCCCCACATATTTCATTAACATAAATATTACCTTATATTCGGTAATAATCACGATTCCTTGTGTGAATAAAAAAATGTACTGAATTTAATGGAATATTCCTACACAAAAATGCCACCGTGATACGTAAAGTAACTCTCTGCGCCAAATACATAAAGGTTTCATGCAAACATATCGACATAAGTTTTGGTTTCACCTCCGTTAGAAACCAGCCGTAACTGGTAAATTCTTGCTCATTTTGAACGCGTTGTCGGACAATGACAACAAACATTCTATATTAGAGAACATATCACGCAAGTGGAAACTTAACAAGACAAATTCACACAAGAAAATTAAAGATAAAACACTATACGAGTAGTCAAACAAAACTAAAAGTCCATTTTGGTATGTAAAAATTTGTGGGCAACATTTAAATGTGAATTAAATACTGCAATATCAACTGATTTGATCGTGCAGTGATTAAAGGGAAGTAACTGATACATATCATTTCGCCAATTCTCGTGATTTCTTCCTGGGGAGGGGGAGGGTATCATCTTTTGGTGAGAATAAATGATGTAGTGGAGGTTAAATTATCGTGACAGTTACATATTAATTAAAAATGTGAAATAATATTGAAGTACTGTTAGTAGTTGCAAGAACTGTAATGAAAACAGTAGGGGTCATAACAGCAACAGACGTAGCAGCAGCAGTAGAAGTATTAGTAGTAGTAGTAAGACTGGTAGTAACTGCATAGTAGTAACAACAGTAGTGGTTGTAACAGCATTATTGGCAGAAGTAGTAACAGCAGCAATTGTAGTGTGTGTCGTAGCAGTAATAGTAGGATCGAAAGCAGCAACAACAGAAATAGCAGTAGCAGAGGATAACAGCCTCATCAGCATTAAAAACAAAGAAAGAAACGAACAACTGCAGCAACAACGATGAAAAAGACATCATAATAACCTGATAACGATTTCAATACAAATTCCAACGGTTACAAGTTTAAATTGAAAAAACGTCTTTTGTTCACGGTTCATTATATATTTATTGTATATCAGTTACTAAATTAATTAAAAGTGTGGGCAATATAGCAGATTACGCATACCTGATGACAGGTGAGTTGTGTTCATCCATAAAAAAACTAACATCATTATAACAAGGCATGCAGTCTTGTTATTAATTTATTTTCAAATTAATAAATTTGATAAATCACACCGAAGCTGGGAAAAATGGTGATAAAATATACATGTTTTAATTCAGTTCTTCCAGTTCTGTTACAGCCTCACGTTGGCCAGGCCACAGTAACTTAACTCACTTTAAAAATTAGAGTCTCCTTTTTTTTAAAATGACATGTAACAAGACAACTTTCCCTGCATGAGATAATTTACATATCATAATTGTTAAAATAAATTAGGTAGCATTACATGAGACACAATTGGATGATACTTAACGCGAGACTATGAATTTACATTCATATACAACATATAAGCATACTCACTAAAAGAGATTACTGTAAAGACTGACTTTAGAGGATATAAAAGCATATTTACTAAACAAGATTACTGTAAAGACTAACTTTAGAGAATATAAAAGCATACTTACTAAATAAGATTACTGTAAAGACTGACTTTAGAGAATACAAAAGCATACTTACTAAACAAGATTACTGTGAAGACTGACTTTAGAGAATATAAAAGCATACTTACTAAACAAGATTACTCTAAAGACTGACTTTATAGAATATAAAAGTATACTTACTAAACAAGATTACTGTAAAGACTGACTTTATAGAATATAAAAGTATACTTACTAAATAAGATTACTCTAAAGACTGACTTTATAGAATATAAAAGTATACTTACTAAACAAGATTACTGTAAAGACTGACTTTAGAGATCATAAAAGCATACTTACTAAACAAGATTACTGTAAAGACTGACTTTAGAGAATATAAAAGCAAACTTACTAAACTAGATTACTGTAAAGACTGACTTAAAAGGATATAAAAGCATACATACTAAACTAAATTACTGTAAAGACTGACTTTAGAGAATATAAAAGCATACTTACTAAACAAGATTACTGTAAAGACAGACTTTAGAGGATATAAAAGCATGCTTACTAAACTAGATTACTGTAAAGACTGGCTTAAAAGGATATAAAAGCATACATACTAAACTAGATTACTGTAAAGACTGGCTTAAAAGGATATAAAAGCATACATACTAAACTAGATTACTGTAAAGAAAGACTGACTTAAAAGGATATAAAAGCATACATACTAAACTAGATTACTGTAAAGACTGGCTTAAAAGGATCTAAAAGCATATATACTAAACATGATTACTGTAAAGACTGACTTTAGAGAATATAAAAGCATACTTACTAAACAAGATTACTGTAAAGACTGACTTTAAAGGCTATAAAAGCATACTTACTAAACTAGATTACTGTAAAGACTGACTTTAGAGGATATAAAAGCATACTTGCTAAATAAGATTACTGTAAAGACTGGCTTAAAAGGATATAAAAGCATACATACTAAACTAGATTACTGTAAAGACTGACTTAAAAGGATATAAAAGCATACTTACTAAATAAGATTACTGTAAAGACTGGCTTAAAAGGATATAAAAGCATACATACTAAACTAGATTACTGTAAAGATTGACTTAAAAGGATATAAAAGCATACATACTAACTAGATTACTGTAAAGACTGGTTTAAAAGGATATAAAAGCATACTTACTAAACTAGATTACTGTAAAGACTGACTTTAGAGGATATAAAAGCATGCTTACTAAGCAAGATTACTGTAAAGACTGGCTTAAAAGGATAATTACATTGTACAGCCTGCAACATTTATCGCATAGTCTACAGAATACGGGTACATACAAACATGCATACAAGTTTACATCCGACTAACCAACCGAATGCATATAAATACAATGTCACATTTATCCTTTATCAACGGTTTGGGGTGGGGATGAGGGTAGCTGTGGCCGAGTGGTCTAAGGCGCTCGCCTTTACCAATCACTGACATCTCACCTCTACGTGGGTTCGTGTCTCACGATCAGCCAACTTGGGCATGTGAGAAACGACCCCGTGGGTCGGTGGTTCTCCCCGGGGTTGCTACATGCAAGGATGAAAATCATCATTTACAAGCAGCACATGAATAGCTGATCAAAGCTAGGAATGTTAATAATTTTCTAACGAAGAAAGGTCCAAAGTTTTGAAGCCTTTTAACTGCATCACAAATAGCAGATACTTTGATAAACAAAATCAGATTATGATTGTGCTTATGTTATTTTTTTTTTTTATTTTTATTTGTTGTTGTTGTTGTTGTTGTTGTTGTTTTTTCGTTCTGTTTATTTGTTTGTTGGTTTTTTTTGGGGGGGGGTTTTGTTTTTTTTTTTTTTTTTTTTTTTTTGTTTTCATGTTGATGCAGTCGTCGTTCTCGGAGGTGTGGTGATGCGGTGCTAGCTTGTTAGTATTGACGTTGGGGGTTTTTTTGCGTTATGAAAGGGAACAAACAGCTGTATTTTAAAGATGCCAATGGTAGTAAGAGTTAATGCCCTTGGTTTCCTTGTTCCTGCCTAGGGCGTATCGTATTACACGGGAAACACATCCACGCAAGCGTTACGTGACAAACTATTTGATTGAGTCTACGTTGTTCCAAAAAGGTCTACACATAAAACTGGTATTTTACAGGATTATACGTACTTTCTGGTGAATGGTGAGTAAAATAACAAATCTTGCTTTCGCATGTGTTTATTATATAAAAATTTACTTTAATAAAAACATTTTTGGACAAGAAAAAAAGATCAGTATTGACGATATCACAAAGAATATACATATTTGCACATACAATCACGTTTTATGGACAATTTGTCATGCAAGTTTATAATAAACTTTCATTGTAAGCATCAGAAATGGTACATCAAACAGTTGTAAACCACCAGATATCACCATTTCGTGTTTACCGTATACTCGGTGGGACATAATGCTCACGATAAACTGCCACACGACAGGCATTGTAGTCGATACGACAAAAATTTTTAAAGCTACGTTAAAATCCAAGAAACGCACGAACTTTGGGCTCCAAATGCCAAAATAATTCATAACGCGTTACTCTTTATTTGTTTGTTGGTTGTTAACGACACTTTCAACTAGGGGTACAACGATAAACCGGTATATCGGTAAATTACGGTTAAGGGTTCTGTCATTACATACTGCAATATGGTTTTCTGTACCGCGATGTTTTCACGCTCTTGCTTTCATCCAACAAATCTCTGTTTACCGAACAATTTTTCCAATTTAATTCAAGAATTATACTTTATTTTTCTCCTAGATGCACACTTAGCACGAGATTGCAAGAGAATATAAAACGAGATTCACAGTACCATTATTCTGGCAAAGTTTAATGGGGGCGGGGGGAGGGTCGCAAGTCAAGCCCAAGGATATTTTTCCAGTTATAAATAATAATTTAAAAACTTCTCTTTGCCTCAGATATTTATGCCCTGTTCGTAATGACGTTAAATGAACAGTACTGAACAGTCCGTATTCGTAAATATATCAATTCATCTAAAATTATTTATTTTATATCCAATGCCCGGAATGTACATAAAGTATGCAACATTTTCTGTTATGATTGATAATTTAGCTTCAAAGAATCAAAAGAGTGCAAAACATTTAAACAAACTGCGGCCGCATCTGATATTTTCTGTGAGAAATACACGGTCGGTCCGATCATAACAGTGCTTACGTCACGTTAACTTCCTTGTCTCCAAAATATAGATTAACGTCAACTCGTTTTTCAAGTTAGTTAAGGGGCGTGTAGAACTGAATTTTAATTTTCAGAAATTTATCTTTAAACAAAAATGGGATTTTCAAATTATTCCTATAAAAAAAGCAAAAAGTGCAGTGTGGAGATTTTAAAACAGACAGACTGGAAATGGCAGTATGATTTTTATTTGCTGATAATTTGCCTGCTTTCAGGTGTTTGTAGATTTCTTGTATTCCTATGATAATTGTATATGTTCATTTGACTACCATTTGGAGTGTTACAAGGTAACATCACTTAGGGATGTTGTATTTTTCAAGTAGTAAATATTATAGTGTTTACTTTATTGTTTTCACTAAGTGTTAATGTATCGTAAGGCATATTGCAGTACGGGTTTGGTGCATCGCAATACGGTTTCGTGAGTATCGTTGCACCCATACTTTCAACACATTACCGACTAGATCATGCCAAGAAAATGTGAGCTAAGTGCCTAAGAACACACTGAGGCAGCATCCCGGGCTGACTGGGGCGGGTATCTATCCACATCATATCGATTACGAGTCTGACACTCTAACAACTGAATTTCCGCTGCTCACGTTACTTCTGAATGGAATATGAAGAAAAGCGCGTTTCTAACTCGTTACTTTTATAAAGTAACCAGTGGCTAATCTAAATTGCGACTGTGGCGATGATGATGGCCCGAAGGGGATTAGACGCCCCAGGCCCTGTGGCACCCGAGGCAACCGCCCCGTCCACCCACGTTAGAACGCTGTTTAAATTAACACGTTACTTTTTCCATTTTATACCATGAACGGTCACTCAAAGTTGACTCTTGGCTAGCTGCGATGGCACATACTCTGCGCGAAACCTAATAGTTTACATCAAAAGCTGAATACACTGTACTCACTCTTTCACCTGTCAGTTCACCTCTCGGACAAACGCTAAATGCTCCACTTATTTACATATCTATTGATTTCGAAAGGAAATCTGGCTTGACGACCTATACAGACCCCGAGAGAGCAAGGACTTGCAACTCGCTACGGAAACGATTGAACCAACAGCTTCCAACAGAGTGGAGAAGTGTAGTACAGCGCGTAGAAATATGATCAGGTAAGTTTACACTTCATTGTAGATGTAATTATAATGTGTGTTGCACCCTGCATTGGGGTTGAAGGGTTTAGTTGGATTGATGTTTTATACAGAAGAAAGAGAGTTCATGCATGACAAATGCACTGCTGTAGTATAATGTAGCTCCGTAGAGGAGTAAGATTGCAACCGATATACAGTGTATAATACACGTCCGTATTCTCTCGCGGAGGAATGCCGGTCTATTTATAAACATGTATGATACTGCCAGGAATCTGTTACAATAATGATGCTTCTTTTAAATTTGGTTTAATGTTGCCTTTTATTTAGCTTGTAAACCAAGTTTTTAAACACACACATTAAAGCAGCCATAACACCTTATTGATATTCTAACAAAATCAACGACAGACTGACCTACTTTTACAACAGTTACGTTGGAAGTTGAGATTCATGTAAATATCTCTTCCATGAACGGCGTCGCGTTAAGGCAGATGCATATGGTTGGAAATAAGTCACGTGACCGGTGATTTTCTTTATCCTTTCATTGATGGCTGTGTAGCAGATGAATTAAAGTCAATACAGTTTAAAATTCTGAAATGGATGCAGAATAGTGACATTATTAATAGATACTATTCAAGGTAGCTTTTAAATAATAGAATATACATTTTGCTGTCTTATAGTAACAGACATCCGGCCCGGCCCTAGGATGTGCGGGGCCCAAGACAGCAAGCGGAGAAGCGCGGAGCCCAAGGCGGTTACCTCGTCCGCCTTGGCCTAAGGCCGGGCCTGACAGAGATATAGCACACAGATTTGCAGCTGAAGTATTGGCTTACCATCGTGTTTGTTCCTCAGTTGATGAATAAAATGACTACAACATATGTCAGTGTGGTCATGTAGGCGCATTTACACATCATAAATTAATTATTAATTGTTGTTCTAAAATGTAATACTAATATAGTTTAACGAACGTATATTCGGTCCTGATTGCATCTTCGCTAGCCAAGGTTCCGATATATTAACCCTATCTACACCTTGGCGGATTGAACAGATATTTGAGTGCCTTGTTCTAGCGACATCTGTTGGATTTCATGAAATGCCTCCCTTAGTATGTAATTCCAACTGACCAATAACGCGTAACAGAGGTGCATTGTACATTGGCCGAAAATAGTGGGGGCAGTTGACTTCAAAAAGATACTTTGTAAGTTTAACATTGAAAGTATGACTACGTACCAGAGAGAAGCCATTACATGTTTATTTGAGTGAAAGGTATTTGCACAAACACGGACCGGCAGTGGAAAATTGCTTATTTATGAGTACATTCTAGCTGTGTGCTCTTTATGTCTCGATTATGTAGGAAAAGTGTTCAAATTTAAACAACTTACTTTTGATTGGATGCGGTGGCTTGCCGCCCCATCCAGTGAAATTCACAGACCCGAAGCAAAGAAATATCTCAAGTGTTTCCCTTTGCCGTCATTTGTGCATAAGAGACCCCCACATTTTTCATATGACCCCCAGTTTTGATACAAATTTTGTTTTTTACTCAGTCTGACTCCCAGTTCTGACATCAAGGGGATTTTTGACTCTCAGTCTTGCACCCCTAGGGGATACACTCTCGATACGCCGAGGTGTAGATAGGGTTAAAATATCGGAACCTTGGCTAGCGAAGATGTCCTGATTGTTGAATGATCTGCTTCTTAACTGTTATCATGATACTTTCGGACGAAACTTTTTGATCGCTATAGACTTTTACAATGGCATATGGAGGTACTAAATTGGATATAAAAAAAGAACACATAGGGTCCAGTCGTCACAATGTAGGGTAACACGATTTTGTTTTCAACATGCTTAACCTAAAATCCTAAACATTATATCAATTCAAATTGTTCCAAGTAATCAGAATGACTGTATTGCACTGATATACCAACAATACAGAAGAATCAATATGTTATAAATCCAAATATGCTTTAAATAGTTTGCTTTAAATGAATTCACGGTAATTCCAGTACTGGAATAAATCTAAACGTCTATTTAGTGTTTCACAGTAATTCCGTACGGCTATTATATATAGTCTTTAAATGAATATTAGACAACTGTAATTCCAACGAATGATTAAAATTAAATAAATGAATCAATCCTCTCAATAACTCTTACAACACCACTAATACTATTAAGAATGTCCAATTTCGTACAATATTTCACTTATATGGAAAGTTAAAACGCGAAAGCTAGAATGGAATACAAAGCTTCAAAACGCAATAGTGAGAATGGAATACAAGGCTTTGAATGAATCATTCTTGGTATTTCGAAATCACTTTACAGTAAGCAAAGGTCATGTGGTTTACTCTAGCTAATCAGGAAATAGGTCAGTTACCCTTTTTTTTTATCTTTTTTTTTATAGGAAACCCATGAATTCATGTTGCGTGATGTTTATCAAAATTATTTTAGTACATCTCTACTTTGAAACTTATGAATGAGGCGAGACAATTTACGCATTTGATATAGGCTCATCTTACAGTACAAACCAATTCACAGGATATTAGTATTTAAAATGTCATTAACTAAATGACCCTTACAAACACTATTATTATGAAAATAATACACATAATATAGATATACATAAGTCCAAAATGAGAATGGTGCAGACCTGACCACCAATATGGCTGCCATCATGAAAATCATGCTATTGCTTCTCATCACAAACGGGAAGTCATATCGACGTGGGGTTTTCACCAAAAGAATTATTATGATATCTAATTGGTCTTAAATAAAAACTAGTTATACCAAACTCCTAGTGGCCATCTTGAAAATATTGTTCTTGCTACTCCTCATGAATGGATGTTCTTATAAACATGGGCTTTTCACTGAAAGACTTCTTATGATATCTAGTTGGTCATACATGAAAATGGTGCCAGTCTAATATGGCAGCCAGCTTGAAAATGTTTTGCTGCTCCTCCTGGACGGAAAGTCATACTGACATGGTGTTTTCGCCAGAAGAACTCTTGTGGTGTCTAATTGGTCCTAAATGAAAATGGATTTGCTTGGATATTCAGTATGGCTGCCAGAAGCAGCAATCTTGAATTTCCTAGTTATTGTCACTTTTTCTGCATGAATAGTCGTATCAGAATGGGGTTTTCACTGAAGACCTCGTATGATGATAGATCGTTGGTCTTAAAAAATCGGTACTGATCTGACATCCATCATGGTTTAAAAAACCGTGAAAATTCTTGGATTTGACAACTTGCCTTTTAAAACCATTGAATTTTGAACAAGTTGGTTTTATATTTTAAAAGTCCTTTAATTTGTTGAAAAATAAATGAACTTGTACCAGATGTAATTTAATTTGATAAAATTTGAAAATATGCACGAGAAAGAGTGCGAATCATTTGGTAAATGCAGAAAATCGTGTTTAAGTCGCATACAAAATTGTGCCTTATTGACGTTTTTAGGCCTCGTTAAATGACTTATCTAATTTTCTTTCAGATAATAAAAGATATAATGAGTTTGCTTTGGCATGAAAAGATGCATACAATCAGAATCATTGGAGATATTAACCCCGCCCCCAATTTGACTCGGTGTCGCGCCAATTGCTTGGATAAGTTACTCGCGTAATCAGATATATTTCTCATAAAAATGTCTAAGAAACCACAGAAATGATATTACCATTTCGATTAGCTTACCAGGTGAAAAGGTCACATGAGTTAAAGGTATGATCCTTAATTATTTATTATATAATGGCATCATTCTCAGCAGACGTTTCCCATGTTCTAAATTCTGATAACAAATAGCTAGCCCATGGGATACCTATATCCACGAATGAGTATTATCAGCTGGAATATTGGTTAATGATGTCGGATGCTGTCTCTTGTATCCAGTTGAATAGATCTGTATCAGAGAGAGAGAGAGAGAGAGAGAGAGAGAGAGAGTTTTCGAAATCGAATCATTTAGCAAGTATCATGAGCCGTAGACACGAGTTTATTATACCATCCAACGTCATTGTGTACTAATGGCCAAACAATCCAACAACCTTTAAACAGAGAAACGAAAAATGAATCAGCATAATGAAAAATCTAGATTACAACAAAGAGAGAGAGGTTTGAATCCTAAAATGAAATGATATTGCAAGAATTGAAAGTTGATTGTATTAATTTTGCCGTACTGTAAATGAGCAATGAAAGCAAAACTGCAAAACAACAGAAATGATTCTGTGCGAGGAAAAAAGGAAGAACAAAATCCACGAACTTTATGAACCACTGCTGCAGGAGTTAAATCTCAGAATATACCATAGTACTGTCGTCATTATATCAGATTAACATATTTAGGCAGTATATTGTAGGCATACATTCATTTTAACAGTGTGTATGTGTATATGTTTTAGAAAATAAAGTAGAAACCAGGGTGGTGAATAAAGCTCCTGGTAGAGAGTAATAAACACGTTTCAACTTGGCTATCAAATACAAAGATTATTTTGTTACAAAGCAAGCCAACTCCGGAAGCTGACTTTGGATACTTTTAAATGTGCAGGTTTTGTTAGATACAAAAGTTGGCCAACCTAAGGAAGTTTACGTTTACCAGTATTCTCAGGAGTTTCAAAAATGTGTTGAAACAATGCAACAGTTTGAAAGGACAACTTGTCACACATTGCTGTGATGAAGTAACTCCTCATAGTCAATGTTACCATGTAAATTTAGCATATATAAATTCAATAAAAATAAAACAAAATAAATCACCTTAGGTTATGCTTCATGACTGTACATGCAGTTGTGAGAGAAATGAGGCTAAAATGCATAAACTTAATGCAGATCAATGGTGTTAAAAGTAGTTTACTCTAATATATTTTTGCCGTTATGAAAAATGCCTCTTAAGATGAATATACATATTAAACTCATCACTCTAACATGCAGCAGTGTTGAGGAAAGCTAAATACAAATGAAAGAACTTATTGTCAATGCCTATGCCAACAGCAGAAATAACGACATCGGAGAAGTAACACCTGTGTCTTGTCAGTGCTTAACAGATGAGACAAATAACATGTAGCTTAGGTTTTATACCACAAAGGTAATGAGGTAGATAGAGTAAATGCGTGACTATCAGTTTCTTCTTTATCTTCAAACTTGTTTAAGCTTTTACTTTTGAATCATTTTTGCTTTCAGGAAATAACTCCCTTTTGTCCATATTAGCCGTTAATGATGAAATTTAGCAATAGTAATGTCCTCTAGTATCCATTTGATCGATTTATTACATGATTAATTAGGATGGTTTGGATATTCCTTGGGATAAGAAATAAAATCCTGTTCTGATTAATCAGTGTTTCCCTTTACCCTCATTTGCGCTTCAGAGACCCCCAAATTTTTAATTTGACCCCCAGTTTTGAAACCAAAATTTGGTTTTTACTCAGTCTAACCCCAGTTTTGACACCAAGGAGATACTCTCAGTTTTGCAACCTTAGGGAACACACTGTTAATTGCAAAACAATAATAGCAGAGTGTGTGTGTGATTTGGATTTTTAACGTAGCTTCAACAACATTCATTCATATCGCTACGATGTCTGTAGTGTGGCAGTTTATAGTGATGTCTAGCACTGGGGCATCATCATGTAGTGTGATGTCCCAAACAGTCACATTATCCTGACACCAGGCCGACTAGTCCTAACACCAGCCTCTGAATGCTGAGAGCCGGGGGGGGGGGGCAGCTGTTAGTACCATTTTTTAAAAAGTCTTTGGTATGACTCGGCCGGAGTTCGAACCCGCGACCTGCCGCATCCGAGGCGGACGCTCTAACCACTTAGGCCACCGGAGCGGTAATAATAGCAATATAAATTGTTGAGGAGTAAGAACATGAAGTAAATTTATACAGAAGTAAAGAGACCAAAAATGTATGGAAATAGTTTTAGAGGTTTCCCCCATGTCTTTATAACAAAGTTTGTTGTTGTTGTTGATTATGATAATGACGATGATGATGATTATCATTTTCTCACCAGTAGAGAAATGTTATATGTACATTATTAATTATGCATCTTAATTTCAAGTCACATGTTTATGCCTCTTTAATTCTCACTGCAACATATATCGTTCCCCTTGTCTACCCGTCTGTTTATCCACCACATTTTGGTTAAGTCTTGCACAGTGATGGCATCCATGCTCTGTAAGCACATTCATCGATTTTTGTTCTAAATTTCTGTTTAGCTTGGTGGAAGCAGTGAAATCGAACAACAGCCGAATTTTACAGCTGCTTGTAGCTGTGCCTCGGGCTGTGAAGCAGAAGGAGCTAGAAACGGCGTTTATTCATGCAGCTAAATTAGGTAACATTACAAGAGTGAGTGAAAGAGTTTGGAGATAGAAAATTCAGTAAGTGGATAAAAAGACAAAGGTTGATTGATAAATTCAGTAGAATTTTATATATCAAAGAAGGAAAAAGGCAATATTAATTTCCATGATCTTATTTCAAGTTGTGGACTTTTAAGTCAGCAGAACATAATGGTACACTAGAATGATTTCTCCATTGCCTTTATATAGGACTGAAAAATTTGATGTTTTTAGAGTGATTTATGGGATAAACGCAGTAATGAGGTATGATTTTTATGTGTTCTGAAAGTTAAGTACATTCAAGTTACTACATCAAAACCTGTTTCATTGAGACCACCCACATCGGTTTCACTAGAGGTAATCACATATATGAAATACATGAAACTGATGTAAAATATATAAAACTAATCTCTCTCTACCGTCCGAGCCATGCGACGTAGGTTGGTCATACAATTCCGGGTTGGTCTGAGCAACAAATGATGAAAGTTAAAGAAAACCAATGACATGGGAGAAGAAAAACTCTATATTGCACTTATTCAGACTAAAAAATCTAATTTGCAGGTGGACTATTCTGTATATATATATATATATATATATATATATATATATATATATATATATATATATACCACATACATTAAAAATAACATGGCTTTTAAAGTGTTGGTATAAAGCAAATTGATATACCAATACTATTGGCATATCAAATTGTGATCCGCCCTTGGCGCAATAATACGAATATATAAAACATTCTTTCAACTGCAGGCATATAGATCAAGTATGAATTTCTACTCATTAATCATAAATGAAGTATGAAAATAATGATAACAAGTATTAATAGTCCCTGTTTTCTAAATGAAATTAAAATGGTACACAATTTCATTAGATTTGGATTTTTTTAAACGTAGCTTTTGCAATTTTTCAGTCATATCGCTACGATGTCTGCAGTGTTGCAGTTTATTGTGATGTCTAGCACTGGGGCATCATGCCGCAGACATGTAGCATGATGTCCCACCCTGTCACATTATCCTGACACCAAGCCGACCAGTCTTAACACTAACCTCTTAATGCTGGGCGCCAAGCGAGGCAACTGTTAGTACCATTTTTATAAGTATTTGGTATGACTCGGCCGGGGATCGAACCCACGACCTCCTGTATGCGAGGCGGACATTCTAACCACTAGGCCACTGGAGCGGCCGGGGATCGAACCCACGACCTCCCGCATCCGAGGCGGACGTTCTAACCACTTGGCCACCGGAGCGGTCAATTTCATTGGAATCCTTTTATTCCGTTCCCCTCTCCCCCTCGTGCGTAAGGGAAAAAAATATGCAAAATCTGGAGTGAAAGAGAACAAATTGCGCTGGACGAATACATTAAACTGAACTTGCACCAAGTAACCTACAAGAATATGGTTCGTCATAGCCGCATGGTTACACTTTCCTTGGGATCTATTTACAATGTTCATAATATCAATGATACATAGTTCCAATAGCCTGTCAATACTGTAAGTTAAATTTGTCGGTTACGAGGAACGCATACTGTAACGTATTTAATGCGCTGATGTTGTTGTTCTTAAACCTCTCTCTCTCTCTCTGGATTATTTTAGCTAGATACGGGCGAAAATCCACGAAAATACGAGCGTTGGGAGATTTTCGCTTGTGTCATAGGACGATGTCTCTGGACCTATGAATGATGGTAAAAGAGAGAGAGAGAGAGAGAGAGAGAGAGAGAGAGAGAGAATATTTTATAGTCTTTAGAAATGTTACAGAATCATGACTTAGATCAACTGTAAATATATTAAAATATTTTAATTACCTCTTGCTGGTTCGTCATTTTGCTTAGTTTCAATTCTACGTTAATTTCCATACGCTAGAAAATGAATGCCCGAGAGTTCATGTTCAGTGTACAAAAAGCTAACCGTGTTTGTAGTGCACTACTTTCTTCATAAAAACCAGCTTTCATGTTTAAATCATAAGTGCGTCTTATATTGATTTAATAAATGTGAATAAAAATAGAAACTCAAAAATGTGATTGCGAACAAGAAAATGCATAGAACTACATTTTGTAGTGGTCACACTCACAGGGATGTGAGGAGTTCATTCACTCGGTCAATACACAGTTGTCTGGAGCATATCGTAACTCCGTTCAAAGGGCAAATATGTGTATTTGTATGTGATATAAATAAAATATATGTATAGTATTAACGCTGTATCAATGATATACCACTCATATAAATTTTTCATGAAAAGGAAACTCAGCAAGCCTCTTTTCCTTTTAATGAAATATTTATACATCTCGTGATATATCATTGATACAGCGTATATATATATATATATATATATATATATATATATATATATATATATATATATAAAAGTTAAAAATTCTCAAATCAGTAGGTCAAAACCATAGATCTCAATCACAAACATCAAAATAATTTTGTTTTCTAAAACATCAATGTCTCTGTTAGTATTTTCACAAGAAACAGTATCCCAAGATTTCAAAGGCAGGACATTTCACAGAACTGAAACTTCTTTTGAATGATGCATTGCTATTCTCTGACGAGTACACCTTTTGTCATCTCAGAATCACTTGGATATAGGTAAAAACATATATTTCTGGAATGATCACTACTTGATGTTCTTCAGCTGCAGCCATTTTGTTGCTCAAAATCCCAATCCAGGGTCAAGTGAGCAACCCGAGTGTGTTTGGGCTCTTACAGTATGGTGTATGTGTGCATTAACAATCTGGTCATAAATGACATGTTCTAGCAGTGGTTTATGAAAACAGGCTTTCCAGTAGAATGTCTTTTCTTTCTATCTTGCTATCAGTGCTGATCCTAGTTACTTTGGCCAAGTTGTCAATGTAATTTAAGCCAACTTGTGAGTGTTATTTAGGCCAGGTTGTCAATGTAACTTAAGCCAAGTTGTCAGTGTTACTTAGGCCAAGTTGTCAATGTTACTTAAGCCAAGTTGTCAGTGTTATTTAGGCCAAGTTGTCAGTGTAACTTAAGCCAAAGTTGTCAGTGTTATTTAGGCCAAGTTGTCAGTGTTATTTAGGCCAAGCTATCAATGTTACTTAGGCCAAGTTGTCAGTGTTACTTAGGCCAAGTTGTCAGTGTTACCTAGGCCAAGTTGTCAGTGTTACCTAGGCCAAGTTGTCAGTGTTATTTAGAACAATTTCTCAGTGTTACTTAGGCTAAGTTGACAGTGTTACTTAGCCCAAGTTATCAATCTTACTTAGGCAAAGTTGTTGTTACTTAGACCAAGTTGTCAGTGTTATTTAGGCCAAGTTGTCAGTGCCACTTAGGCAAAGTTGTCAATGTTACTGAGAACAAGTTGTCATTATTACTCAGGACAAGTTGCCAATGTAATTTCTGTCATCAACTGTTTTCAGGGCACAATGAATGTATCGACATTCTGCTTGCTACTGGGATTCATCCAGACACAACAGATATAAACAACAACACAGCGCTGATGTATGCAGCTCAGATGAACCACGATGTTATTTTGCAAAAACTCGTATCTGCTAAGGCTTCAGTTAACTGGGTGGGAAGTGGGAAAAGTACACCACTACATATGGTAGCCAAGCATGGCTATGAGAAAACTATCACACTACTATTGGAGCATGGAGCAAAGTTAAATACACGTGACAGTGCAGGTAACACACCACTAATTATTGCTGTCATGTATGGACAATACACTATAATTAAGGCACTTATTGCCAAAGGCTGTGATGTAAATATCATCAACAGCAAAGGCTGGTCGGCTCTTCACTATGCAAGTCACAAGGCACGTGGTGTTAACATTTTACTGGCTGCAGGAGCAAACCCGAACTGTATGGATAAAGATGGTATCACTCCATTATTAATGGCTGCCTCTGAAGGGTTTGATAACATTGTGAAAGCGCTGGTTCAAGCAAAATGTGATGTAAACATAGCTAATAATTCTGTTAAAAGGACTGCTTTGCACATTCTGGCTTACAAAGGTCACCCTGGCTCTATAGAGGACTTAATATTGGGTGGAGCTGATATAAATTTGGTCGACTCTGAAAACCACACTCCACTTTGGTATGCAATTAAAAACCGCAAACTTGAAGTGATCAGACTTCTTCTTCGTGCAAATAGCCAGGCAGATACATATCAGTGTTCTGAAAACATCCCCACTGAAGCATGCCCAGTAAGGCTTGCCATACAGCAGAAGATGATTAATGTTCTTAAACTGCTAATTTTAACTGGGTATGATCGACATCATTTGAGAGCTTGTTTATCCAGTCAGGAAGACTCTGATTGGTTGAGGAATGTAGAGGAATTTTCTCATTGGTTGGATCATGCTTCAGGAGCCTTGACCTTGAAACAGACCTGCAGAATGTGGATTCGTCATCATCTTGGCAGAACTTTGTACCATGATCTACAACAACTTCCTCTCCCTCAGGCTATGAAAGATTATTTATTAATGAAAGAATTAGATGACCACTGACATTTTTCCTTCCTTGTTGCAAAACTTATTCTTGGTTAAACAAAGAATGGAGTTTTTATTATAATAGTCATGATTGTTTCAAGTTCTTGTTTTCTCTTGCTAAATTTTGTTTTTCCAGGATAAGCTATAGTATTGATGGAAATTATCATATGCATCCTGGCAACAATCTCCAATCAGAAAAGATCTTGAGAACTTTTAGAACTCATGAACTACCCTGCCCCCACCGAGTTAAATAAGTATTTCTCCCATAATAAAACTATGAGACCATCCTTGTATATTACCGTAAGTGCTTAAAATGCAAGTAGGCTTGTCATCAGGTATGGACTTATCATTGGATAAATATGGTAATTAATTTAGTAAAAAATGGAATGAACAGTGTCGAAGAATGCTATCATCTTTGTAACTTGTACTACTTGCTGTGATGATGTGGTAGAGCAATGAACTTTAATCACAGGGTCAAGGGTTCGATTCACACCCAGGTCAGCAGGGTTTTTTTGTGTCTTTGATAAAGTCATTTCCTTGGCATGTAGCCAATAAGGTGTTAAAAATGCTGTTTAAAACCAATCAATTCTCCGTTTGTCTCCTATTGAGTTATTTTAAAATGGATGTTTTTCCTTTAGTAAAAACTGTATTTGTATTTACCATGTACTTTTAATATACTGGTAAGTTTTATACTTTAAATATATACATGATAAGTATTATGATACATTTTTGTATTAAAATACTTCCATGACAGTGTTGCTTTTGTCTCACTTGCAACCCATAGTCAAGACCGGAGCCAGACATTTCCACTTGCCAGATGCATAGGGCAAGCTCATGTTTACAAGGCGCTTGCCTGTGGGTGAGTTCAGCAAATCGAAACATGGAGAAAGAGTAGTTGTGTTCGTTCATAATACTTTATGTTCTGCAAGTTTCTCACTCCATGAACATGGTTCAGTACAAATATTGGCACCTTATATTGTGTTTATACGTACTGCATGCTTATGTCACATTAATGCCCCAAATTTCATTCCACTATGGATCTTGCATTTCACAGTAAACTGTTAATGTTGGTCACTTCCATCAGTGTCAAGGCCAGTTTCACATTTCTCGAGCAGGCATGATGATAATGTGAATTCTTACCATGTGATACACATTTTGACAAATAGGGAATAAATATTTATATTTTAATTGATCAGTTACATTTTAATCATAATATTTGTAAGTTTATGTGGTTTACCAACTTTCCAAGTCCCAACCTAGCCACAGGAATTGAGTTAGTAGGCTCCTCTTTAATCCATATACTGGCCAACAAAAGTGCTGACTTGACTGACTTACTGGTCCAACAAAATGTGCTGACTTGACTGACTTACTGGTCCAACAAAAGTGCTGACTTGACTGACTTACTGGTCCAACAAAAGTGCTGACTTGACTGACTTACTGGTCCAACAAAAGTGCTGACTTGACTGACTTACTGGTCCAACAAAAGTGCTGACTTGACTGACTTACTGGCCAACAAAAGTGCTGACTTGACTGACTTACTGGTCCAACAAAATGTGCTGAACTTAGCGACTGTCAAAGGTTGACTTGTCAAAGATCATTTTGATGCATATCACAAATTTCAAGGGTAGCTAGATGATAATAATAATAACATGAGTTGTGCAATTTCTGTTACATGTGCAATCCATTTAGAAATAAAAGATACATGTCTCTAACGATCAGCCCATGTATTTTGCTAAAAACTCAATTGATGTACTGAAACATTAACTTTCACAAGCGGTATTTATTGTCTATTGATTACATATTAATTGCCAAAGACAGATGCATATAAGCTGTGTGGCAGATTGTTACATGTATAAAAATAGGTTTCTTAAATCATTCAGTTGTGTAAATAAATAAATCACGACAAAACAACCCTAATTTCCAATTTAAACTTTCATTATTGTTGATGTACCCAAAGAGATGAGTCTGCTAGCCATCTTTCTGTCTTTGCTGTTCTACCTATCTGTGCATTCTGTTTTCCAGCAGTGGTGTACTAAAGGTAAATGTTGACGATGATGGCCCTGCTAACAATTTTTCTGCAATTTAATTTTTATCAGCTGGTTTGGCACCCCAAGACCTCTTGTGCCTGGGGTAACTGTCCAGTCTGCCCCCCCCCATGCCCTGTTACTTCGCTACTGTTTTCCAGCTATAAATTCAAAAACTTCTTTTCTTTCTCATATACATGTACTATTATATAATTACTAGCACAAGTTTTAATCTGCAAAAGGACTAGAAAGAAAACAAAATAAGCCATTTATTTGAAACCTATAACACAATTTCAAGAAAACATCCCATATTTTATTTTACCTTATTTTTTAACTTTATTGTGTTGTTCTATTTTGGGGCAAACTCACAATCTAAATATTTGTTTAGACCTGGAGACTTAGGTATATTATAACATGGAGATGTGTATTAAATATTATAACATGGAGACATGGTTAGTACATATTGTAACATGGAGACACAGGTATTACATACTGTAACATGGAGACATGGGTAGTACATACTGTAAAATGGAGACATGGGTAGTACACATTGTAACATAGAGACACAGGTATTACATACTGCAACATGGAGACATTGGTAACAGTAGTACATATTATAACATTGAGATGCAGGTATTACATACTGTAACATGGAGACATGGGCATGAAATGTAACATGGAGACATGGGTAGTACATATTGTAACATGGAAGCATGGGTGTTACATATTATAACATGGAGACATTGGTATTGCATATTATACCTTTGAGACATGGGTACTGAAACAGCATTGACAAATGAAACCTGTTCATTGAGAGGTATAATTTCATGTCCTAAATTTACAAAGCATAAAATAGACACTTTTCATTTATTTTAAATACGAACATCCAACTGATTTAATTGACTTCATTTTGGCATTGGAAGGCATAAGCTAGTTTCAGTTTGTTGTCCTAACCATTATTTAATCAGACCAGAAAACCTGGTTTACATATACCTGCATGCAGTTTGTATACTGGAAGTAAATAAAATAGTTTAAAGCAATGTAATGACAGACTAGACACTTTGGTAAATAACAAAAGGATCTGAATTTGTTTTCAAATAAAGCTGGATAATCGGCTGCTACAGTTATAGAAATATGTATCTCTCTTGTAAGTTAAGTCTGATTGCAAATAACATAGATCTTGATCTATCATTGTACAGTACACTGGCAGGTCAGGGTCTATGTTCTAGTAAATGCTCATAAGATACTGCATAGGCCCAGATCTGCCGATGCATTATGTGATGCCAGATCTGGGTCTTATAAACATGTATACATGTATACTTTAAAACGTGAGTAGTAGTAAATGAAAGCCAATTGATAAACAGAAGTCTACATAACTCGTTACTCAAACTCTTGGTAACATTTATTTGTCAATTTATTTCAGAATCACCAGGGTTAGATGCATATAAAGACCTCTGGAGTTACATCCTTGGTGTGTGCATGTGTGTGTTTTGGATTTTTAACATAGCTTTAACAAATTTTCAGTCATATCGCTACAATGTCTGTAGTGTGACAGTTTATAGTGATGTCTAGCACTGGGGCATCATGCCACAGACATGTAGCATCATGTCCCACCCAGTCACATTATCCTGATAACAGGTCAACCAGTCCTAACACTAACCTCTTAATGCTGAGGTCCAAGTGAGGCAGCTGTTTGTACCATTTTTATAAGTCTTTGGTATGACTTGGCCAGGATTCGAGCCTGTGACCTTCTGCATCCAAGGCAGACGCTCTAGCCACTAGGTTGCCAGAGTGGTTTTGATTTTTAAGCTTGGATTTTTATGGTATATTTTGGTGAACTTCTTGTGATCAGTTTTAGTAAATAAAAATTCAAACACCAAAATTAACTTATACATTGAACAAATAAATTGAAGTACTCTAATTTGTACGTGTTATACCATACTTTGTCTAATGGTGGTTTTAATCTGTCTTGAAGCATCTAGATTAAACCTTCATTGACCCCTAAAACCCATTTTAAACAGATATAATGGACGTGTTCTGCGGAATTCTGGAGTAATAATAGACCATGCATCATCTGTTGATGGGTTTTAATGCACTGCAAGTTGTTTGCAAGGGAAGAATAGAATGATTTAGTTTTGTTCTTTGTATGAATGAAAACTACCTCTCTTGGACCATTAACAACAAGTGGAAAAGGCTGTTTTAGAATATGGGAGAACATGAGGAAAACCAGTCTTTTGTTGCAGCATATGTTATTTTGTTCAATTCCTGACTGGAACTCTTTCTAGGCTGCTATGTTGCTAGAGCAGTTTTCAAAGTTCCAAACTAATGAAAAACCCTAGGTTTGTCACACGTTCCATAAGTTTAACACTCTCAGCTGTATGAGCCAGGTAAGCTGTGGTGCGACCTTGGTATATCCAAAGACAGAGGATTAGGGAAATGGTAAGCTGATAAATCAGCCACTCACTTATGACAATATTGATTTTCAGTTTAAGGGCTAATAACACCTATTCATTAAAAGCTGCAAAAATTTGCAGACAATTTTAGTTGTACATATCGGTTTACATTTTATACACTTACCGGTATTTCTTGAGACTGTGGAGCTACCGTCAGCTGAAGGATTCTTTTGGTGACAGTTACAATATGTTTCTGGAGCAAATCCTATGTTTGGTGACTTGTAAATCCAACTGGAATAGCACAACCATCTGTTCTGTGGCCATTGTGAATTTTGCACTAAATATGACTATAACCAATTACTGGTATATGTCTAAAGTGTGTGCAGTTTTGTTCCAGAAAGATTTGCATACAGCAAAATTGCACATTTTAATGAACAGGTGACATCAGACCCACATATCGTACATCAGTATCAACACAGATTTGTGAGGTTGATTTATCTGACTAGGGAAATGGGGGATAGGGAAAATCAGATAAATATGTTGTTGTTGTTGTTGTTGTTGTTGTTGTGGGGCTTAACGCCATTTTTCAGCACACGATAGGCTATACATGGCGGCCAGTATTAATGGTGGAGGAAGAAACCGGGAAATCCCCGGAAAGAACCACCGACCCACGAGAAGCTACTGGCAAGCTTTCTCACATATCCACATTCGCCGAATCTTAGACTCGAACCAACGCAGACAGAGGTGAGATGGCAGTGATCCGTAACGGACAGCGCTTTAGACCACTCGGCCACTCGGGGCCCCCAGATAAATATGCAAGTAAACAATTTACATACTCTTTTGAAAATTATAGATTAACAGGTTTTACTTTTTTTATTTCTTTTTGTCCCTTTTACTTCATTATATTCACCAATAATGGTACTCTTATATTTTTTTTTGGATAATAATTTATAAACCATACTCTTCTCACCCTGAAATTCCGACACATGTTGGTATAAGTAGATAAGAAAGAGTCTGTAACAAACAAGGACTGTTTTATTAACAAAAATAATTTACTCATATTCTGAAGATGCAATGAATCTGTAATCAAAATCTGGTAATTCTCACTTCAAAGAAGATATCTGCTGTGTTTATCTACGAAGAAAATATCTTCACTTTTGTTAAAAGATGAACAAACTGAATTTTTATTATGTTACTTTTTTAAAATTCAAATCTTCTAAATTATGTAGAAATTATATTTTATAGGTTTATGTGAATAGAACAAGTTCTTCTGCATGAAAATGTTTGAAAAATTCATTTGCACTCCCTCTGACACTGAAAACTATGGGACAAACTGCTCCTGAACAAACGTATCAATTCTTTCAACCATGAAAACTGACAACTACAAAAAATATCAATGAATTCACAGTAATTAAGCTGCAGTAAAAATACACATGCTGATTCGAACTTGAAAGAATAAAAACCTTTTGAGACTGGTTCTCTCTTTCATCATTCTGTTACTGTTTGATTTTTTTTCCTTCTTGGCACATGTTCACCTTTAAGATATGCTCAGTATATTTCCTGCAAATGACACGCATCAATTTAAACAGCCTAAAATTTGTGTGCAATTCTTCATTTTTGCAACTTTAATTGGCATCATTATACATTATTGTGCTTAGGTGCCACTGATGCAAATATAGATATACATATTCCAACATTCACTTTAAACTTAAATTCCTTTAGTATTCATGAAATATCTACTTTATAGTTTCAATAACTGTGTGATTGGATTTTCCACCTGTTTTATTTCAGAATATGTGTTACATGTCCTTCTGGTCAACTTCGGTCCTTTTATTTTGTTCTTCTTGAGAAAAAATGGAGACATTTTGTCTGCTTATGATTTTAGTTTGCAACCAGTGTGGAATAACCTTTGATCTTCATCAACCTGTCCGGAACTGGAGTAATCCAGCATCTACCAGCCTCTGGATCTTCTGTCTTAATGTCACATCTGCTGCCTGCAGAATCCTAAACACAAAAGAATATCACACTAGAATGCAGACAGCATGTTCTATAGCCCTTTCATAATGCCACTTTATACTTAATTACAGGATATCAAACCAGAATGAAGACATGTTTTATGCTCCTTTTATGCTGTCATTTATACCTATACACATAGGAGACCAATCAAGAAATGTAAACTTGTTCAGTAGTCTCTTTATACTGCCACTTTATACCTAACACATAGGATATCAATCAAGAAATGTACACTTGTTCAGTAGTGACTTTTTATACTACCACTTTTTATCTAAACACAAAGGAAATCAATCTAGAAATGTAAACTTGTTCAGTAGTCTCATTTTATACTGCCCCTTTATACCTAAACAGAGATCAGCTAGAAATGTAGACTTGATCAACAGCCTCTTTTTATACTGTTACTTTATACCTAAACACACAGGATATCAAACCAGAATGAAGACCTGTTCTATACTCTTTTTATACTGCCACTGTCTACCTAAACACATACGAGATCAAACTGGAAATGTAGACTTGTTCGATGGGTTCTTTTTATACTGCCACTTTACACCTACCATAAACACATAAAAGAAATCAAATGATAAATGTTGACTGATCTCTTCTATGTGTTTACAGTAGGTGTAAAGTGGCAGTATAAAAGAGCCTAATAGAAAAAGTCTACATTTCTAGTTTGATCTCTCATATAACTATAAATGCAGACTTGTTCTATAGCATATTTTTATAGTGCCACTTTTTTATACCTACCATAAACACATAGAAGAGATCAAACTAGAAATTTGGACTTGTTCTATAGCATCTTTTTATACTGCCACTTTACACCTACCATACACAGAAGAGATCAAACTAGAAATGTGGACTTGTTCTATAGCATCTTTTTATACTGCCACTTTACACCTATCATAAACACATAGAAGAGATCAAACTAGAAATGTGGACTTGTTCTATAGCATCTTTTTATACTGCCACTTTACACCTATCATAAACACATAGAAGAGATCAAACTAGAAATGTGGACTTGTTCTATAGCATCTTTTTATACTGCCACTTTACACCTACCATAAACACATAGAAGAGATCAAACTAGAAATGTGGACTTGTTCTATAGAATCTTTTTATACTGCCACTTTATACCTAATCACATAGGAGATCAGACTAGAATGAAGACAATATGTCCAATTACCTAAACCATGAGTTTATATCTGCCAGTTTTTATAATTATCTGACATTACTGGTCACAGACAATTTCTTGTTATGTACAAATATTCTCAGCGGTACAATATTTGCCCATACTAACAGCAATCTGTATAGAATATATAATTCTAAAGTATCCCCAATTAAATCCTGCAAAGACATTTTTGAAGTCACAGAAAGCTAAAATTATCTGGAACTTGAACTGAAAATAAGAATGCACCTATCTGGGGTCAATGCTAAATAATAAAACCTATCCCTCTGACCAATATTATGACATGGTTCATACAGCCCCAGAGCACTAATTTTTGGACTTTTCAAGTATTAATAAGGCCTTCCAAAGGTTTTTCAAAAGTATAATTTCTTATGGAAACCGAACTTACTCTATATGTTACTTACTTTGTTTATCACTGCATCCTGTATAAATATGTGTAAAAGTGGAGAAAAAAAACAACAACAGCAACTAAATATGTGCCAGTACAGCAAATGGATGCTAATCCATCTGATAACTACCTGTGTCATTTGATCCACCCAATTTATTCAAGTTTATTGTTTGATTTTTTGGTAAAACATTTGTTCTAAATATGAGGGACATATTGAGTTTTAACATTTTATATTCCCGCAGGCAAATTCAAGGAGTTTTGTGAACAATTCAAGTAGTTATTCAATAAATTCATTCACTTTTCATGGATTAAATAAACTTTTTCAAAATTAAATGAGTTTTTATGGCACCACCCCAGATTCAAGGATTTTTTAAGGTTGTATGAACCATGTAATACATGATGACTTCTCACCTCCCGATGGCAACCCCATTAAATCAACTTCATTTCTTTTTAGAACAGCAAAGGTATCCTCTGAAGCAACTCAACCTTTCATGTTCAGACAACATTTGCCAAGACTGGTCAATGCCTTTGATTATTTTACTGCATAAAAACCCCACGAGTATCAATGAATGGTAGCTTATATGACTGCCCATTGTTTAAAAGTCCTATATGTAGGCACTAGCAAGGCGTGGCTAACACTGTTCAGCAGTGACCAATTAGTATTTGACCATCACCATGACCTTTTATCCTTACAAGCAACAGGTTTCTTTCTTGCCCAAGTGGCAAATGATTTGCAAAATTTGCTGAAAGACGGCAATAAACCCAACTGTTTTTATCTGGACTGTGACCCTGGTCTGTAAACTGTCTAACTCAACATCTGTATCCTATTTCCTTCCAATATCAGCCAACCCCCTTCAAAGTTTGGTACCATTAAGTGGTGCATAATTAGTTATTTTACAGAAACATTGTGTCACATGGACTTTTGACCCCAAATCAATTAGTTTTCTTTGTTGTTTCAGTAACTGGGTAAAAACCAAAACAGATGGATATCGTATCAAATCATGATGGGCTCCTCTTTATGGCAGGTGTATTAAGATGATGGTGAAGCTATAAATAAAGTGACAAACCTCTGTCCCTGATCAGGATTCTGTCGTAACATTTCAAAAAGTTTCTGTATTTGAGGGTCCTGAAGAATTTCCCTAACTTCTGGATTCGATACAATCCTGTTAATTTGCTGTATGTCCTCTTCAGTCGCCTGGTTGGGGTCAGTGCTGCTTCTGACCTTGAAATCATCACCATCTGTTGTTGATCTTGTGGCGATTTCACTGACCCTGCGCTGTGGCTGTGAAGGGGTATTCTTTGATTGTTGTTCTCCTACTTTTGTAAAATGGCTCCCTGCCAAGAAAAATTAAGTGGACAGTTTACAAAATAATAAACATCCTGGTAACACTTTGAGTACTTGTATAAAAATCCAAAGAGGCATCAAGAACTTGCAGTCCAGATTTTTTGCTCTTTGGAAACAATAATTATGCAAAAGATTTACAATTATGATGACCCACATATTAACTTGGTAAAAATACACAAACATTCAATCTCCCCTCTCTCACAATGTCATTATTCTGTTGACAGTTTGCTTGTTTAGGAAGATAATGAGTTGGCAAGAGAAAGTCAAGTCTATTATTTGACATGTTTTTATTCCCCTTTCTATACAAGATGTCAGAATGTCTGCTGAAATAGTTGGGAAAGAGCCTGAATTCTTGGGATTCATCTTTGGGTTTAAACTCTTTCCAAACTATGTTCCTACAAACATTATAACTCCCTAATTTTCTGCACTTTCTGACAATAAAACGGTTAATTCCCCCCAAAATCCACACTTGTGAGATATTATGGTAATTGTCATGGTTTACATTCTCTCACCCATTATTCCAATAAACTCCTGTAGAAATCTCTGTACTTCAGCATTGTTCTGATATTTAGCCATGGCCTCTGCTGGGTTTGACTGGAACTCTGCTATGGCCTGTGCAAACCTGGGATCTGCCAGACATCTGGAAAGCAACTTATTTCCTTCTATCTTTTCCAGTAAATCATCAGTGACCCAATCTGAAATAACATTACATGAGTATTTTTATGAACTAATATCAGTATATGTTGGGGGCAAATCTTCAATTCAAACTGGAGCCACAACTACGAAAAAATTATGGAAGAAGGTGAAAATCAATCAATTATATTGATATACAGCCTTACATAACAATGAATCCACGAACTCATTAAACAATTATTCAGCAGTAAAGAAAACTGTGACACTTGGTTCATACATACGTGCATATCAATACTGGTACATATAGGTAACACTAAAAGCCATCGCAGAATGTAGTCTGGGATACAAAATCATCATCTCATATTTATAAAAATTGAAATATCACACTTGATCAGAAAGATTTGGAATTGTTTTCTTTAAAAACTTTAAATTGTTTATGTCACATTAAAACTTTAAAAAGCATAGTATACTCCCTATGTCTGCAAAAGAACTGAAATAAAATACAAAAACACTGGAATGGACACGTGCACTTGTTTTCCATATGTGCTTATTTATCCAGAGTTTAAAGTATCTAAATAAAATTTCCAGCATAATTTTTTCCTGTAGTGGATGTTGTCTCCCTTTGTCCAAATGCTGAAGGGAAACAAGAGAAACAAATGGAAATTTAAATTAACGTCTTTTCAGAATATCTACCACAATTTGTTGGGGTTTTTTTTTCATTATTAGTTGATAAATTCTCATTTCAAGTTTAAAGAATAGTGAGTTGTGTAAATAATAGTAATAAACTTTTTTTTTCATCAACAAGCAGTTATTTGGCATGAAAGTAAAATTATTTTCTGTAAAGGACCAACTCAAAAGGCCATAAAAAATTCGTTTGAAATTCATGAGACTTCTGTTTTTTTTAATCTATTCTCATTGCAGAGTATTAAAATTATCTCAAATATTCTTGAGGAACTCTAACAATTAGTTTTGGTGGGTAAAACTAGTTTTAATTACATGATACTTACCTGTTATTATTAAGTTGCTATCACTTTTCCTGGTGCTAGTTCCCAGTCCAAGGTGAATTCCCTCCTCCAATTAGTAACTGGAGGTCTAGAACTATTAAAAAAAAACAGTCCCAGTCTCATACTACAGTCACTTCAGCCATTTCAAATGAGACTGAAAGGACATCAGAGTAGGATGGAATGAGGGAATCTGGTAATAATAATAACAGGTAAGTGTTATGTAATTAAAATTAATTTACCACCTCCACCCCCACTAAATTGCTGAAATTTCCAGCCAAAGAGAGGCTGATGCCCCATTACTAGCTGTCAGAGTGAACATGCCATCTGCTGTCAGCAGGATGTCTCACTGCAGACTGGAGGATGGCCTGACATCTTGCTTTGCTAAGACAATCAGGCCTGATGTGCACATGCCTTTACTCTGGTGTGATAATGATAAAAGGATAGGATGAAAAGAACATACATTAAATCTTCAAGAATGTGGTTTTCATGACATCAACAAGAGAAGAATGGTTAAGAAATGCCCAAGATGCAGCAATAGCCCAAGCCTTATGGGCTTTGATTCTCATGAACGAAAGATCTCTCTCAGCAATAGAATAATTTACTTCAAGAAAGTGGATTCCAAAATATCTTTGAGATGGAAAAAGAGATCATTCTGATCATATTAATTCACTTTTAATTTAGCCAAATAGAAACATATCACTCAAACTTCGCAAAGTAGTATGTCATCTTCAGCTATAGAACAGAAGCAACTGAGGCTAGGAATTTTAATTCATTCAGGGGCTACCAGGGGTAATTGATTCATGGCCAGAAAGCCAGGCTGGAAAAAAAGGGAGAATGAACCGTTGTTTCCACTTAATTGCAGGCAACCCTTTTTAATCCTTCTCACTGTTGATGCTAGGAAACAAAGGAAGACATCTTCACGATACAGTTCTCAAAGGAAGTCTGGCTCTAAGGTTCTTAAGGTTGTTTCAATTAAGACTAAAGAGCACATGAAAGGTTCCAACAAGGCATTAAAGAGCAAGACTCTTTTTGAAACTCTAAAAAATTCAGTTCTGAAAGATGAAATTCTGACCTGATGTTGGAGACCATTGAGAATTTAAGGGTCATAAATGGGGCTGCACTATAACCATTCATGGGGAAGAATGGAAAATCCACAAATGCAGTCAAATGGAGGGGGTGGGGGAGATCATATAAATGTTGCTCAACCTTGTTGCAAACAAGTCTACCATTCACCTCCCCCACAGCTGAAAATGTCTCTGCCAATGACATGCAGAGACCATTCTGTGACAACTATTCCTATCCAGACAGCCTGTCTGCCAATATTTTTCTCTAGCCTGGAATGTGGTGGACTCTGATAATGATCCCCTTCAAAGCTGTCCATCAAGCAAAAAGAAGGAGCCCATGTTCCTCATGTATGTCTTAGGAATGCCACAGCTGATGTGTTATCCATGGCAACTGTAACACAGTGGTGTCTTATGAGGCTGATGCACTCCCATAGTTCTTATTATTAGGGACAATATATGTGTGATCCTGTTGGGGAAAAAATAAATTATCCCTTTATTTCTTGAGAAAATTCATCCCCATATGCGACATTTTACCACCATGCTCAATGACCAGTGTCTAGACCCAGTGCTCTGAAAACTCCTTCAGCAATCTAGACTGTCTTGTCTTAGGTGTGGGTTTATCTAAGCCAGTTAAAGATGATGATGCTTTCCTGACACCGACTAGAAAGGTAGAATTTTCTCATTTGTGATGGCAACACTCGTGAACCAAGAAATGCAACTAATCCATCTGGGAATCAATGCGGGTCTATCAAAGAAGAAGAGGATTCTTCCTGCCCTATGCCACACCTCATCTAGGTACAAGGCACAGGAATGGACATGTTAAGAAGGTGGGGTGGGTGTCCCAAGCAGCCTTCTTATGGCTGCAGTTGCCAACTCCTTTTGACATGCTGAAAAATACAATAACAACAAAACAACCAAACAAATTTTATAAAGCAATATTGTGGAACACTACTGAACCACCTGTCTGTGCACCAGTACCTGACATATTCATCTACTCCATGAAAATGCACAGACACATGAATCTGCCATGGCTCAAAGTTATTTTTTACTTGTCAACAATTTGGTCAGGGGCAGACAATTTGAAAGCCGCTGTGCAACTGGAAGTGCAGGTTTTTAAAATTATTTTTTTATATGTGTGTAAAGGTAGAAACCAAGGGAAGTGGTAGAATTTTTTACATTGTGGAGCAAAAGTTGTGTGTATAATATGCCTGGACATACATTAATGAAAACCCTGAAGGTCAGTTCTGCACCATTTTCATCCAAGGCTAACTACATAATATAAAAAGTCTTTAATGAAAATTCCATGCAAATATGAAGATCCATTCAGAAGTAACCATATCAAGATTTTCAAGATGGCTGCACATTCAGCCATTTTGTACACCAGACTGACCCCATTTTCCTTTCAGATCATCTACATGTCTAAAAAAAAAACATTTAGTGAAACCCATGTCAGTTGTACCATCTGTTCAGAAAAAGCAATAACAATATTTTCAAGATGGCAGCCATGTTTCTCAATTAGGACCATCTATATGTCCTAAGAAGACTTTCCGTGAAAACCCAATGTCAATATCTCTATGCAGGGTTGGTGCTGGCTTTAAAAAATGTTGTCGCCATAAATATCATCAACCTCAATTTTATCACCAATTTTTAAAAAATGTCTCCATTTTCTTAATACAGTACTATCCGTTTATCTCAACATCCTTGGGACCAAAGTAATATTTTTGACATAAGCAGATGTTTAGATAAGTAAGGGGGGAGGCTGAAAATAAACTGAAATTTTCGCATACAAGTGAAATTTTATAGGTTACCTGTCATCAGTGAATAGGACTTACAAAGAGAGAATAAGAAAACAAAAATAATGGAAATTTTGTTTAAATGAAGACAACTAGACTAAAATGGACTTGTACATTGACAACTTACATTTAGTACACTCCACAATGTGTTTAATAATGTACATATATATGAAAAATCCATGAATTTGTGTATTAGATCATATGTTAGAAAATTTATGTAAAAGTCAAATATCATTAGAAAATACAACTAACACACACGTATATATATATATATATATATATATATATATATATATATATATATATATATATATATATATATATATATATAAACATGGTAGTCCTCATTTAATCTATATCCCATTGTCAACAAACACATTTCACAAAGCAATTCACTCTGATATTCATTATCCAAGGAGCACATGGTTGTATAGTTGTTTATATGCTACATGTACATGTACTTAAACTGTCCCAGATTTTGGTCAGCCAGAGACAACTACCATGATGCCCAGGCTACCAAGGGGATGAGAATGTTCATAGGGAAATGAAAACATGTGAACAAATGAATAAGTTTAACAAGCATTCTTGTGAGATGTCCCAACTTCATTTAACTTGACAGCCAGGTATCAAAATATTGTAACTTTAATTTGGGTTTTACACCGCCATTGGTTGTGATCATAAGCATGAACTTTTTGTTGCAAATAGGAAACTTTCACAGCACAATAAATATGTTCCAGTCATTATGAAAAATGAAACAATGCTTTTTTTAAAGTCTGTTGCTGACTTCCTTTGATCAAAGGTCTCTAGCTTGCTTTGATGAAGGTGCATGTGTTATTGAAGGTGCCACTAAAGGCCCTCTTTGAAGGACCAAATAAATGCCTGTTTGTTATTGCTGTGGCAATATCAAATAATTGTAGAACATTGACTGAGGCAGAATTTTGTTTTTATTTGCTTAGTATATATACAGAATGATCTGTGCTTCAAAGATAATCAGTTGTCTTTGAAGTTTCAGCAAAACTATTTTTTCTGATACATTTTTTCAAAAAGAAAAAAAATATTGCTGTCGTCTGGTCATTTGTAGTCTTTCCTGCCTTCAGAGGTGGTTAATTGTAGCTAGTTAGGTAGTACGACTATTTTGGTTATATTACAGCATACAGTACTAAGGCCCGACATCAGCATAAGCAGATTATTATATAACAATGCTGTGTTAGGGTGGTTAGTCAATATGAACAAAGAATTTGTTTATGTAACAATAGATTCCAGTGCAATTTTATATCTAAGTTTGCAGCTTCCTGTCATGGTGCCTTTGAATTTCTCCACTCCAAACCTAGGACTGTATATACAATTAAAAGCCAAAAATGTTGTTGCCAAAAAAATCTCCAGATAGTATATTTTGTCGCCAATAAGGAAACAAAAAATCTCAATTTGCAACCTTGGCAAAGCCCAGCATGATCCCTGCTATATATTCATGAGAAGTGGTGATAACATTATGCCACCATGGCTGGCACATTGAATCAATACCATCTGCATTTAATACCATATTCAAGCCATAAGAAGTATTTTAGCGAAAACCTCATGTCCATAATGACAATCTGTTTAAGGGGAGCAGCAAAGACAGCCATCATGGTGGCCATATTGAATGTTCAAGAGGCATCATCTTCATTTAGTTTAACAAGACTTCAGGACAAAACTGTATGCCAAGTTTTATTACTTTCATCCAAGTGGTTTAAGAGAAGTAGTAACAAATTTGACAGGCCATCACATAAATTCTCTTCGTCTTTTCCTGGTACCAAAACTACTCTTCACGACAAGGTCTATAGAGTCTAAATTTTCAGTCATAAGGTCTACAGTCTAAACACTCTTCATTGACAAGGTCTACAGAGACTAACCTATCTTCTGTGACAAGGTCTACAAAGTCTAAACAATCTACAGTGACAAGGTCTATAAAGACTAACCAATCTTCAATGACATGGTCTGCAGAGTCTAAACAATCTTCAGTGACAAGGTCTACAGAGTCTAAACAATCTTCTGTGACAAGGTCTACAAAGACTTACCAATCTTCAGTGAGAAGGTCTAGAGAGTCTAAACAATATTCAGTAACAAGGTCTAGAGACTAACCAATCTTCAGTAATAAGGTCTAGAGAGTCTAAACAATCTTTTGTGACAAGGTCTACAGAGACTACCTAATCTTTGGTGACAAGGTCTAAAGAGTCTAACCTATCTTCAGTGACAAGGTCTACAGAAACTAACCGATCTTCAGTGACTAAATTAAAAAATGAGTTTTGAGGAATTTACCTGTGTTTTGTTGTAACACATTGGTGGCATTTTTCATTGTCTGAATAACTTCTGGAATTTTTAGATTGTCTTGTGTATCCTTTTTCTGAAGGTAAGGTATGTCCTCTTCCTTTTGCTTTTCCTCTGATTTCTTATTCTGAATTCCACTCTGAGTTTTATTTGACTGGTTTTGTGTTTTACTGTCCCCAGTACCATCTTTATTAGACTGGCTCTCAGATTTACCATCATCTTTACTAGCCTGGATTTTAGACAATCCTCCAAAAAGAAATCCCTTTTTGAATCCTCCAAATCCTGTATTTGTGGATGAAGAAGTGGCCTGATTGTCACCTGAATTGGGCTGGTTTAATGAGGTGTCTTTTTGCTGAGAATTAGCATGCACACCATTACTGAGCTTGGATCTACAGGCTTGTTCCTTAGTCTGCAAAAGAAGGAAAATTTCAGATGCATATTTTCATTAAAACATGTAATAACTTTATGAAAGCATTATGCTTAATTCAGAACTATCAAATGGAATTAAAGACAGGTTTTAATAATTGTCATGTCTGGTTACAAAAGAACAAAACAAAACAAGAAAATAAACTTAATTAAAAAGCTACTCCCTCATCCCCTCTTTACTTATAAAATCAATTATAATGTGACTTTACATCATTAAATACCCCAATTTTGTGTTTTTATGTTCTATCAGGACACATCCTTGTTGGAACATCCCCCATTATAAGGATACCTCACTTATAATGTGGATAGTGTAGGTCCCATGAACAGCATTTTGTAGTCAAGGCATTGCACATACAGTCCTTGTCAGACAATTTCATTGTGGTAAATTAATGTATCGGTTGAATACTGGTGAATTTTATTTTAAAAATGTTAAAAAAAGATCCTATTTATCATAAATAATAAAACAAATATAGATATAATTCATGCACTGGAAAATTGGGTAGCGTTCTGTTTCAGATTGGATATTGTTCCAGTTTTAGTGTTATCTGTTCATTATTCCTTTTTCAATATTTTTTCTTTCATATGAATTTTGTATAATTTTTACAACAGTATTTTATACTTTTATTATGATTTAAAAGAATTTGATAATTTTTTTATCAATTAGCAGATGCAAGGTCCCAAAAGTAAAATAACACTCACTGAGACAAATTTCGTAGAATGTGACATTACGCATGCTCCTAAAAATAGTATTTTGTGGGTGATAATAACTGGTAATTTTGTTGCTTCTTTTTCTTTGGTTCTAATTATGGCAAGACCAATGTATACTGTTTTAAAGTCTTGTATGTGCTGACTCATTGCCACTCATCACATGATATGAGTGACTGACATTATGACTAACACTGTCAAACTAAAGAGCACTGGGGAATCAATCAATTGTAGACCTGACATTTTTTTATGAAGTATAGAGATTGGAGATTAGGAGTGGGGCTGTCTTATGGTTTGGGACTAATGATGTTCATATAATTAGGAAAACATAATTACTGAAAAATTGCATTAATAATTATGGGCACCTGATGTCAAATGTCTGACTTGCTAAATTAGCAACCATTCATTTCAGCTTGTCAATTGGACATGTCATGTGTGTGTGTGTGTGTGTGTGTGTGTGTGTGTATATATATATATATATATATGTATATATATATATATATATATATACTAGCCTCATGTAAATAATATCAGATTACTGTGGTATTGCACTGGTAGTGTTCTGTAGTACCATGTGCTTCAAAATTATTCCTTGTGTGTTGAAGAACATCATGCAGGTAATCTTTCCAGCAGATTTGGATTGCTGTACTTTTATAGATGATGGTAAACTAGAGTGCTTCCATACATCACTTTTGTCTTGTACTCTTGGGTTCAAAGTTAAGTATCCCAGTTTCATCACATGTAATGATCTTATTTTAAAAACTGTAGACTTCTACTTTCTGTTTAATAATTCCCTGCAGATCTTCACTCTTAAACCTATTTGCTCTATTTTAAGCAATCTGGGCACTAAATCGGAACAAACCATAAGCATTCCTAATTCCTTGGTCAGAATTTCCTCTACACTTCCACATAAAATATCAAAATTGTCTGCTATGTCTTGAACATGTCTGTCTTCCTTCACATATACTTCCACAGAATCTACTATATACATTGGCTTCATTGCTGATGATTTAAGTTTGTAAAACCACACATTTACAAATATCAATGTGGATTTAACATACAATTTCTTTTCAACTTCCCAATCAGATACACCTTTCAAGTTTTTCATATCTGAAAATTTAATTTTTGTTTCAGAATCCCTACTGAGAGTTACACATTTCTATTTTCTGTTGCAGACAAAAGTTCTCTCTGAAGGACCAACAATTTTTCCAAATGCTGCAAATTTTAAAAAAAAACTATTTGTGTATTGGGATGAGCTACAAAGTGTAACTGCTGCTGTCAGGAATCAAACCCAGCTCAAATGTCTAATACAGTCAGGTGCACATACCACTTTACTGAAAGGTCTGGTTAGTAAGTGACCTTGTATACCTCATCCACTAAACTACTCGCCACTTACTTTGACATTCATTCTGGAATGTCACCCATATTTACCGCTGTAAACAGTTGAACTGCACCCTGTAGTTCATAACTAGCTACTGAAAGCTGGATGAACCACCTCCATGGGTGACGGATACAAAATGTAACTGTTAACATTGAGAACTGAACTCTGTTGATCTCAGTCAGGTGCACATACCATTCGACTAAAAGGTCATGACCACTATGGCTGCATGGCTAGTAAGGGGTCTTATAAACCTCAACCTTGTCTTGATTTAAAGGTTTAAGGTCAAAATACAAATTATGAACCAATGCAAGTGATATCTAAGTTATAAACCAGTTGCCTTAGTCTCCTGCTTTGTGGCTTTTTCTTGATCTCCAGCTGCCATGGTAATTTCCTTTTTCTGTTTTATCTCCCGCAAGGCGTCCACCTGCTTCAGCAGGCCTGACATGTCCTCCAGAGGAGGAACATCTGAAATTAGATAATATTTCTAATCATACACCATTATCAACTTTTCATGCATGGGGATATTTCCATACTTTTACAACAGATGGTACCATTTTGGGGTAATTGAGAATAAAAGAAATTAGGTTGTGCATAAACTCTTGATTCAGTAAATCCTCTCTAGTTCAAATTTAGTTGCAGTTTTATTTTTATTCTGCAGTCAACTAGTTTTTGTGCCTGTAAAAAATAGTTTGTCTGTCTCCTTCCAAAAGACGTGTATCTGAATCATACATACATGTATATAAATTTGAATGATACGAAATCTACAGTTACGACTTTATACATATTATAATCTTGCATGCAAAAATTTATTTCCAGATTATAATTTGAATCTATTTTTAAGATGAGAACATGATTGATGTTTTTTCTTCTATAATTTTTTCCACTGAATCTTGTAGCCTTTCTGTGCAAAATATTTCTGGTGCAGGAGACTGCTATTCTAGCAGCCAAAGATGGCGCAGTTTAACACAGTTTATGTCATTCATTTCAAGTTCCTCAGAGATAGGGTGTTTGTACAGATTGTACGGCCCACCCATGGAATAAATCACTCTAAGATAACTTTTAATAAAATCAGTCATTGTCACCATTACTGACTTAAGTATTCAGCATGAAAAAGTCAGATACTAACAACACTTTATGCCAGGAGGCTTTCAGGAAAATTTGGTAGAATTCTGTCAAGCAGTTTTTCAGTTTTAATTCTTATTTTACATGCAAGTAATAGGAGCCACATTTGACAGCAGATTGGCATCATTTGTACAAATTTAAGAGCCATTTGTGTCAAGATGCTTTCTGTCAAATTCTTTTGAGCAGTTTTGGAGAAAAAGATTGATTTACATTTTTAGCAACAGCATCCATATGCATATCCATATGCACATCAGCATTATTTGTAAATATCTGAAAACTCTTTATATCACTGATAACAGGACACTTTCAGATAAATTTTGACAAATTCTCTTCAACAGTTTTTGAAAAGTCACTTAAATATTTTTCATTTCTTAGTAATGATAACCATATTTGATGGTAAATCTGCATAATTTCACAAACTTGAAAGCCCAAATACCATAATATTTTGTCACCAGTTTGGTCAAATTCTAAATTCAGTTCAGCAATTTTTGAGAAGCAATTTAAAGGCTTTTCTGTTTTAAGTAAGTAAAAGTGGTCATATTTAATTGCAGAATGGCATAATTTCTAGCAAATGTGAAATCCTTACAAGCCAGGATGCTTTCTGTCAAAATTCCTCAAACTTAGTTGAGTTGATTTTTTGAGAAGAATTTGTTTATTGGTTTGTATTTTCTACTGTAAGTGGCAACATTTTATCACAGATCAATGGTGGCAACATTTTATCACAGATCAACATCATTTACAAGTCCAAATGTAAAAGGTCTTTATTCCACTCAGCCAAGTTTGGTTGAAACTGGTTTGGTGGGTTTTTGTGGAAGTAGCAACTGTTGATGGATGCACCACAGATGATGCATGACAGTACAATGGCCAATATACAATAAGCTCACCTGTCTTATGACCAGGTATGCATACTAAGCTGAAAATGGTAAATCATATCATCCCTCATTGAACTGAAGGTGTATTACAGCATCTCTTTAATTTCATGCAACAACTTGGGCCCTGTCATATCCTGGAATCACAACTTTCGATTTGGGGTTGGGATTTGGATGGGCAAACACATCTTAACAAGAGGTCAAAGTGAGCCTGATATGACTTCATTGGCATCCATTGGTCTAAAATACAAATGTTAATAATAAGGCAGGTGATTTGGACTCAAAGACACCCATATCAGGGCAAATTCCAGCTACAAGTATCTGGTAGAAATTGACATATTGTTTAACTGTGTTTCTACTTTGATTAACTTTAGCTGGACTAGTTAGTCCTAAAACAAATGTTCATACGTAGTTAAATCAAGATGCTGAAAATAGATTTTCAAATGTTTGCTGTGGAAGATAAGCCATTGCTATGGGAGACATGTCAGAAACAAATTTTGATAGGTCATGTACTAAAAACAATCTTACAAATTTGATAAAATTGGCTTGGCCATCCTAGAGAAGAGGTCAAAAATAGGTTTTCCAGCTGGATGCTGTGGCAGGCACACCACTGTTATGTGCGCCATCATATCAAAATTTTGACAGGGCATGTCCTAAGGTACATTCCTACAATACTGATCAAAATTGGCTCAGCTGTTCTGGAGACGTTAAAATTAATTTTCTCTGTGGTTGCTATGGAAATCACACTACTGGTAATTAAGTCACCACCAACCACCACCACCAAAACTAAATTTCAGACTGAGCATGTCCTAACAAACATTCCAGCCAGGCTTGATCAAAATGGTCTCAACAGTTCTAGCAACAAAGTAAAAAATAGATTGTTCACCTCACTGCTAAGCAAGGCAAATTATTGCTATAATGGCCATCCAAACATATTTTTTTGTAAACCATTTGGTAAAAAAGTTTAACGTAAAGTTAGGTGTATAAGGATGGCTGCTATTCTCAACTGAAGCATACTTTCTCCTTTTATCTCGTAGATTTCCAGCTTCAAAACACCTGGTCACAGGGGTATTATGAATGGCACAACAGATGACTGCCACATGTTTAACAGTCCTCTGTGTAAACGGCTGAAATTTTTGTGCAGGAACCATTTATCCTCATTCAGTCAAAGTGACATTGACCTCTGACCCTTAAATCAATATTAAGTTTTTTTCTTTACTGAATGAGCAAATCACCCACAAAGTTTGGTCCAGGTCTGTGATGTACATGTAGAACTAATGCTATTGTTCAGCGACCATTACTCTTCTTTCAGAAATATAAACCTTCACCTGTGCCTAATCTAAGTGATCATTGGAATCTGATGTTTTATTTTAAAAGGAAAAGGAAACAAAATTGTGGCAAAATGAATTATCCTATAGATATTATAAACATACTATAAATACAGATATGGTTATTTGGATTTGTCACAAATTTTTGTTGTTTTTTTACCGATGAAATGTCAGTAGCAATGATAAAGGAAAGATATGTCATTCTAAATTATACTCGAATTGAGTTCCCATGATGCATAGTCTTAACTTTGGTTTGAATGACCTTGTGTTATATCCTTGTGAGCAGAAATGATATATGATTAAGTTCCAAAACTAATACATGAACATTTATGAGATATTTGTGAATTTGTATGCTTCTTACATGATATACTGCTGTTTAAGTGAAGGTAAAAAGAGTTTTACTAATTTTGGAATCTTTATTTATTACCTACAGTTAGTATATACAACCAAATTACTTACTATGTTTAACTGTTTAGAGACTGTTCTTAATTATTATGACCTTATTAGTATAAAATATAAATGTATTCATCAGAATATGTGGCTTTTAAAAACCCAGGTATAATAAATACATAAAGAGTAAATTCTACTTATTGGAACTCTTAGTGTAATCACAGGCAGCAAAACCATGTAAAAGTGAGTTCAAGACCTACTGAAAGTGTTTTATTTCATAACAACATAGGAATTGTTATCACACTGTTGATTTAAAAAATAAATATATTCATGAGAAAATATGGCTTGTAATAACCCAGGTTATAATATGAGTAGATTCTCCTTATTAGAAGTGTTGTAGTGATTTTCCCTTGCATCATCAGTTGCCTATTTTCATAAATATTCGAATATCAAGAAGGGATGGTTGAGTTATGAATAGATGTGTCGGGTAACATGATATGTCAGAGAGTATATTAAGGCTGATGGTGAGTTGAATTGGTTTTCAATGCATATTGTCCTCAGAGAATGAAGACAATAGAGAAGGCAGAAATCAAGAACATAATCATGAGGATATTATTGTCATAAATAAAGCTAGAGGTGAAGTGTCTGCAGAAGGCTTTGCACAACTCTAGCATTAATAAGGTGACAAAGGGAATCAATGTTTTATCTTCTTCACTTAGGCAAACACCAGAGTTCCAGAAGATTTATCAGGCATTGATACCAATCTATGAGTAAAAACAGAGTATGAAAAGTAAGGGGGAAGGTTCACTACCAAAGCTGTAAATACTGGTTGATGCATGTCCCCTTACATGTCACAGTGCAATGACAGAAACTGGCAACACCAGACAAACTGATAAATTAAAATGTATTTGTTCCTATGAGATTATACAGGACCATTTTTAATTGTGTAAATACTACATAAAATGCCTATTGTTACTCAGTATAGCATTTTAGTCACTTAAAATAATAATTAGATTAAAACAGAAACAGAAATCATTAACATTTAATAATGGCTCAAAGTTCAAATTACCTTTTTTCCCTTAAAAAATAAAAATAGACTAAAAAGGAAATCGTTTCTGAAAATGACTCGTCAAAACCTTCTACATGAGATATCGGTTATATGTGAAGAGTTTGTTTTCAAAATTCATTTCAAGAATTCACTGACACTCCCATTTGTTTTTAATACCAAGCAATTCATCCCAAGACTCTTGAAAACACCCCAAGCCACCTCAGATTATGTTTAACAGTTGAAATTATTTTCTCAATTGAACAGAAATCATTTAAATTAATCTTAAATAGCAAAGAATTGAAAATTAAGATCCAAGAAGCTTTTTAAAGCTGATTACCTAGGCCCACATGGTGATGAAAGAGTTATCGTTCATGCATCTGATACTAAGTATTGAATAAGAGCATTCTGTATCATATGGATAAAATGAATACTAAATAATGTGTTGCAAAGTAATTGAATGCTTACTTTTTTCATTTATCCACATATATTCAGGCCACTCTTTACATGGCCCTTTATATTTATGTTCTCTGTTGTTTGGGTTTTTTTTCTAATCTTTATTTTATATATATATATATATATATATATATATATATATATATATATATATAAAGATTACTGTTGTACACATTGGCCATCATGAACAGTACCTACAACATTCACTTGTAAAAATTTTGTACAGAATTTAAGAAGTATCAATGTAGCGCAACAGAGATTCGATTTATCATACCAGACTTTGTCATTAAAAGTACAAATAGGTTTATAAAATAAAATAAAATAAAATAAATGAAAAATTTAATGTTGCATTCTGCGATTCTGTTTATTAGTGTACCGCCTTTAGTCATATAAAAAGATTTAACATATATTCGACGAAGAATTTAAGAAATATAGTGCCCTTATCAATGATCTGAGAGAGATCAGACATGAACATTAATCGTATTTCTATGTGATTTTTAAAAGAAGAATTATTTCTTTAAATTTCTCATACCTCCTACCTGGCCTGTATTAACAGCAGAAGATGTTTTTCCCTTGGCGATTACCATCAAGGGAAAAACTACAGATCTTGCATGATAATTTTATACAGCATTTTATTAATTTTGTCGAGTAAAACTGATCATTTCTTAAAATTTTATTAAATTTTATATATGTTTCCTGGGCAGCTCAAGGCGTTTTGGGACAGTCTTGTGATGTTCTGGGGAAGTCTAGGGTGTCTTGGGGTCTTCAGTCGGAGCGCCCTACTCACGTAAATAAAACCCCCAGTACTGATTTTAAAAAAAGAAAAGCATTCAGGCTATGAACAAAAAATGTGAATTCCACTATGTCCCTTATACCATTCTTACAACCTCAAAAACACATCTGATCATGCTAAGTGATTATACTTGAGGGAAAAAAAAGAAAAATTACTGATGGAAGATTAGTTACAAGTCTTGATATAGCGTCATTAGAAACGTTCCTTACCATCAGCGTCAGCCATCATTTGACTGGTAGTCTTCATGTTTCAAACATCCTTTATTGATATTAACTGTATTTAAAACCAGTTTCAATAATACAGAAGCGTTCTATGAGGCGCCGTAGCGGAAAAAAGCTGGTCCAAAGAGAAAGTTGCAGTTGAACTTTCGATGTCGTATGTCGAGAAATCCACTATCAAATTGCATGTCCTTAAAGTTACATTTTCTAGATCGAGATTTTAGAAATACATACGAAATGGAACTTTCAGCACAATCAATGTGATTCAACATGTTAAATTGAAACTCTCGACATATGACATTAAAATTTCAACAATCGTCGTGTAATTCAGAAGATACAATCTAAAAACTCGACATTGAACATCGAATTTTCAACCAGCGCTGTGTAATTCAACAGATAAAATCTAAATACTCAACATATGAAATGGAACTTTCAACATAAACTGTTTGAACCAATACGTAAATTAGGAATTCTCGACGTATGACATTGAAATTTCAACCACCGCCGTGTAATTCAAATGACACAATCTAAAACCTCGACATAGAAAATATAACTTTCAACCACTACTGTTTAATTCAACAGATACAATCTAAAATCTCGACCTAGAAAATAGAACTTTAAGGACAAGCATTTTTTATTCAACACGTGAAATTGGAATTCTAGACATATGACATTAAAATTTCAACGGCAACGTTCTGATCGGACTAGCTTTTATCCGCTACGGCGCTTCATACTTTTCTGTTCTGTAATTTGATCAGAAGGTGAATAGAAAATCAAATAATTATACCATTCAGAGATTATAGAATGGTTGTCGGATATAGTTAATATG